>BLBF01000080.1:3526102-3541102 GCA_015471245.1 Laticauda colubrina | reverse complement strand
CTGGTTGTTTCGACTGGAAACTTTACTTGGAGGAAAGTCATGTTCAGCTGGCTTTGAAGGACATGTGGTGGACAACCAAAACTGTACCAATCATCCAATGAACGAATCCAGACCACTGGAAAAGAAAAGAAAAAGAAAAGAAAAAAAGAAAAGAAAAGAAAAGAAATCACGGCAGGAGTGAGATGGACTTGGATTTCTACCGTGAACTTGATCTAACTAAACCATCATAGCTTTTCCCCAATTCGGAAATGCTAAAAGTGTGCCTGTGGCCATCACAGATGGGGTTGCTGTGGTCACCCATGGCAACCGTCACTAAGCATTCTTTATCTGTCATTCCTTAGCTACATAGGGACCAAAGGACATAACTTTTTACCGCAAACTTGTAGTTGTATGTAAATTACTCAGAAGTTCTTTCCATTTCTCTTAGCTGTTCCTGCTAAGACAGCTTTTGAGAGCAATTCTATGAAATAATGTATAAAAAACAAAAAAATGAAAAAAATGAAGAAAAAAACACTGAAACTCAGCTTTGACGCTTTTAAAAAAAGGCAAGATAATAGTTCTTTGATACTTTGGAAGGTCTTTGGATATACATTAATTAGAGTCTATGAAACTTTCATATGGTTTTCTTTATAATAGGGATGGACTGAGGGGGTTGAAAGGGGCGGGTTCAGGGGAGAATCTTGTCAGAAGATGAAGAAAAGAAAAAAATAAATACTGCTCCATGTTTGGGTAAGGAGAAAGAAGAAGGAAGAAAAAAAGGGTACCGACGTGACGTAGAACAATAGCTTGTTTATTTTAAAAAGGGGGGAACCCTCCCTCCCCTACTGAAACCCCTAATAGCTGTACAGAATTTAAAAAAAGTTTAAATACCTATATAATGGGGCAGGGGGATGATTAGATGACATTAAAAGCAAAAGCAAAAATATATATATATAGGCATTTAGCATTAATGCTAAGAAAACACACAAAGATGTAGGAACTTTTTTTGTAGCGTTTAGATTAATACCCGTTCCCTGTGCAAAATCAACTGCTTATCAGAAGCAGTTGGCTGATGGACAGGCAGGGCAGAGAAAGTGGCTCCATTTGGCAAGTTTTTGGATTATAACCATCAAAAGTCATATGAAGTCGTACTGAAATTGGTGGCTTAATTAACCACGCAAAAGTCTTGAATCAACCAATAACTCAGCAGGCTGTCTGGTCCAAAGTTTAGTTGCAGCTTGATGGAAGGAAAATCAAAGGTTGGATATTTTCCATGAGACCTATTGCCAAAAGCCACTGATTTAACTTTTTGCTTTGGTAGCTTCCATATTTGTTCTAAATCCTTCAGGACGGGGGGGGGGGGGGGAGGGGGGGAGGGCACGGGACTTAGCCTAGAACCTTAATCTTAAAAAAAGAAAAATCTTTAAAAAAATCAAAAAAGTATGGGGGGGGGAATGCAGAGACAAAAAATACAAAAAAATGCAATCTCTTTGAAGAATTTCTGAAACTGTTTACAAGGAATTTTGAAAAACGGGGATGTTTAAAAAAAAAAAGATGCTGGCTCTGTTTTTCTGTAAATAAATTTGCATATTTTGTAGGACTTTTAATTGTAATGATAAGAGAAAAAAAATCAAGGAAAAAAACTATTTAAGGAAGCACGATATTTATCTTTGGTAAATGACTTTAGAGCAGTTAAAAAAAGAAGTTGCTTTAAAATCTGAATCAGAAAAATAGAAACAATTATTTAAGAACACATATATTTTAAAGTATATCATATTTATTATAATTTATTTCCATGGGATTTAAACTTTGATTTTTTAAAGTGTGCCATTTCTTTCCTCATTCCCCTCCCCCTTGCCTCCCATTTTATAAGATCAAACAAATATTATGCATTATTATTTTTTTCTGAATAATTGTTTTATTTTGGGTTAGATTTGGGGGAAGATTTTTTTTTTTAATTTCCTAACTTTTTTTCCCCTTCCACCTTTAATCTGATTTTGAAGTCTTTTACACTGGCTAAACACCCCCAAATCCTCTCCGATGGTTTGGCTAGGAGTTGACCGCCCAAGCAAGCCGGTACCTTGGTGTATAAAATGCCATGCAATTCCATAATAGTGCTCTCTGAATCTCAATTCCCGAAAACTCCTTGTAATCTTATGTAATTAATGAATGACGCTTACCAGCTTAGCCCTAAATAAAGCACAGTTTAAAAAAAAAGATGACATTTTAATTTGGGGGGATGGTTTTCTTTTTCCTGTCTGTTCAAGCTTTCTTTCAGTCTCTTAATGTACACATGCTTGGAGAAGTAAGACCATTTTCTTTCAACAGGGGTCATGAAAATCTTCTGTCTGCAGAAGTATAAACACCAACAGAAAAGAATCTTCATAGCTCAGGGATAAACAGTATGGTCCTTGGTGTGCTCTGAGTCTAGTGGTTTTCCAGCAGACGTTTCATGATCCAACTAGAGAACATCATCAGATCTGGAAGGGAGTAGGATTTTCAGAGAGGAGGAGGAGGAGGAGGAGGAAGCTGAGGGGTCCTTGGTGGTCTCTGAGCATGTTTTTTTTCTTGCAGATGTTTCTTTAGTCAACTAGGTAACATCATCAGTGCTGGAAGGGAGTGGGGTTTGCAGAGCAAGGGAGGAGGAGGAGGAGGAAGAGGATGAAGTGGTGGTGGAGGAGGAGGAGCAAGCTGAGGAGTCCTTGGTCTCTGAGCATATATTTTTTTCTTGCAGATATTTCTTTACCTAACTAGGTAACATCATCAGTGCTAGAGGGGAGGGTGATTTGCAGAGCAGAGGAGGAGGAGGAGGAAGATGGGGGATTCTTGGTGGTCTCGGTGCTTGGTTTTTTTTGCCCCCTTCCCATTCTGCTATGGGGGGTTAAGATAATCTCCTACCCACCATCCTGGCCAATACACTGAATTACCATCATCCTGCAAAGTTGAGGTCCAATGAAACACTTGACTGAATGTATTACAAAATGTTGGTGACACATGCTTGAAAATACTAACACAACCAGCTGGAACAACAAGCAGACACAACCCCTAATTTGCCCACATCATTTCCCCCTGAGGAATGACAACCATGTTTATCACACCTTGCATGTATTCATGGGAGTTGTAGTTCGGCAACATCCAGAGAGTCAAAGAATATCTAGTCCTACTCCACCTGTTTCCATCACCATAGAGAACGTGGCATCATCTCTAGATGAGGCTGTCTTCCATGTGCATAACCCCTTGCTTTCTTTATATATTTATTATTTTGGTTTATGTGTCTAGACAGTTGAACAACAATCCAATTCATCAACAACAAAACAGACAACGGTATCAACAAATACCTTGGTTCACAATCCCAGGGAAAAATAGACTCACTCAATTTTCTGCCCCAGTGCCAACTTACAGAAAGCCAATTGCTTCATGGCCATCAGACATCTTGAGAAGGATGCTGTTCTATAGGACAGACCCATTGATTAATAAGTCTCAAGCAGGTTTGTCAACACTAAAAGCCAAGGTGGGGGCTCTTTGCTCTAGCCAAGTGAGGTTCCTGCAGAAGATTTGAACAACAGAAGACAATAATTGAAGCTTGAGGTTGAACTTTGGGGTCCTTTGTCCTCTCAGTGGTTTTCTTGCAGACATTTCATGACCCAACTAGATAACATTCTCATAGTGGAAGGGAGTGGGGTTTGTGGAGGGGAGGAGGATGATGACTGTGAGGTCCTTGGTGCTCTCTGAGCTTGATGGTTTTCTTGCAGATGCTTCATGACCCAACTAGGGAATATCATCAGTGCTAGAAGGGGGAAGGAGGAGGAGGAGGAGGACTGTGGAGTCCTTAGTGCTCTATGAGCTTGATGGTTTTCTTGCAGACATTCCAGAACCCAACTAATGATTATCATCAATGCCAAGACTAATACTAGACCAAGTATTAGAAGCAGAAAATACCCCAATCAAGGAACTATCAACTCAGACTGAGTCAACAACAGCCCAATCAAGGAACTTCCAAGGACATTCCCATCAACACTGACAGGAAGCCACTAGTATGTAAACAGAGAGAAAACCTCAGTCTCTTCTAGCACTGATGATGTGACCTCCATCAGTGGAAATTTTAAATCAAAGATTGGACTGGAATGGTAGGCATCTTCAGGATGCTGGACGAGAAGTAAGTTTCTGTCAGTTGTGTCTGACCAGGGATGGGTTTCAGCCAATTTGGGCCAATTCAGGTAAACTGGTTGTTAAATTTAATCTGGTTCACTAAACCGGTAGTTGAACCGACCAGCCTCCCCGCCCCACCCCGCCTCTCCCAGGAGTCTCCACATAGACTGTTTGGGATGCAGGTAAGTGCAGAGTCCACATGGAGGCTCTGGGAGGTGGAAAAGTACCCCTTCTGGTAGTTCCAAAAGTCTGGAAACAGACCTGTTTCTGGCTTCTGGAGGGCCTCTGGTACTCAGGAGAGGCCATTTGCGCTTCCCCAGAGGCCTGAGGGAAGCCTCCGGACTCTGGGGAAGGCAAAAAACAGCCCTCCCGGAAGTTCCAGTAGGCCACGCCCATGCAGCAACCAGGCAGAGAAATGGTTGTTGGGATTTTTGAACTCTAGGGTCCAACTCTAGGGCCCAGTGCTCATATTTGCTTCTTGGCCAAGGGATCCAGCATTGTCCAAATATATTTTTCATGGTTATGTGTCCAGCATGGCTATATGTCAAAGGCACATGGAACATAGTTACCTTCCCACCAAAGTGATACCTATTATCTACTAGCATTTGCATGCTTTTGAACTGCTAGTGGGCAGGAGCTGGAGCAAGGAACAGGAGCTCACCCATTGCACAGCACTCGGATCTCAAACCTGGGCTGTCAGCATCTTTAAGCAATGAACCATTGTACCCACACTCCAATTAGCCCACTCCAATGCCATGACATTTGAACTTCTATAAGTAGTGGACCCCAATTTCCATCTCTTCAAGCCTTCATGACATTCAGTGCTTCTAGATCCAACAAAAACTCTCCAACAAAATGCAATGTGGTGGTGAGAAAACTAAAATTCTACAAAGGTGCTTTTTTAGGAGGCAACTGGACTTCCTTGTTTTTCTTTGAAGACACTTTGCTTCTCATCCGAGAAGTTTCTTCAGCTCGGACTGGATGGTGAGGAATGGAAGGATTTATACTCCTTGCAGACAGCTGATCATTTTTCCACTTTTTAGCGAGTTGTTGAGGCCACTTGGAGGTTTATCTGTGTCCTCAGGGTCACCTGAGTAGTGCAAATGGTTCCTGAAGTCTGCAGTATAAATTCTTCCATTCAGTGGTACGATTCAACTGGTGTAACAACTAGTTCGTGCACTTCACATGTAGGGTTTCCTGCCTAAGCAAGGGGTTGGACTAGAAGACTTCGAAGGTCCCTTCCAACTCTGTTATACTAAGATAGCATTATTAAACCATCTTTCCAATCAGTCTCCACATTTCCATTATCTCCCAGCTTGGAACTAAACCAGACAGATTTTCCTTCCAACAGAAGGAATCAGGCATGTGTAGTCTAACAAAGAGAAGGAATAGAGCTGGTATGATAACAGTCTCCCAGTAATTGAGCATCTGTCCAAGAGAAGAGGAGGTCCAGCTATTCTCCAAAGCACCTAAGGCAGGACAAGAAATAACGGACGGAAGATCATTCAAGAGAGAGCCAACCTAGAAGTCTCATTTAAATTGAAGTTGACATGTCCACCTTGAATTAAGGAGACATTTCCTGACAGTGAAAATAATTACTCAGTGAAATAGCTTGTCCCCAATAAGTTGTGGGTTCTTCATCAACTGGAACTTTTCAAGAAGAGATTGGACAGCCATTCAATGTATAAGAAAGATATAAGGTCTCTGGCTCAACCATGAGGTTGGACCAGATGACCTTCAAGGTACCTTCTTCCGTGTTCCAGGTATTGCTAGGTCAGGGGTGGGATTCCACTAGTATAACAACCGGTTCGGTGATCACACACTTTGTGTGCACTCCACATGCACGCTCCGTGTTTTAAAAAGCTCTCATAAAAGAGGACCTGACCTGGGGTGCTCACATTGCAGCCCTGGTCAAAAGGGTGCAGCAGAGATTATACTACCTGAGGCTTCTCAGAAAACAACTGAATGAAAAACTGCTGGAGACCTTCTACCGCTGCACCATAGAGTGCTTACTCTTAATTTACTGCATCTCTGTATGGTTTGCCAATTGCACAGGGGCAGATAGGAAAGCACCCCAGAGGGTTAATGTCATTGCCCAGAGGAACATGGGTTGCCCTCTCCCATCTTTGGAAGAGCTTTACAGCTCCTACTGCCTTAAGAAAGTTCAAAACATTCTCAAAGATCCATCTCATCCTGGGCACCCTTTTTTTTGGAACTATTACCATCTGGAAGATGGTACAGAATAATAAAAACAAGGACAAATAGGCTGAAAAACAGCTTCTATCCCAGGGCAGTAGCTCTTTTGAATTCTGCTGTATAGTGCAGTGTTGGTGCGGTGTCGGGGGTTTTTGGTTCAATGTGTGAAGGGTGAAGGATGAAGGGTCAGTTTATGTTTATTTTCATGGTCATGATGTGCACTGAGGATGGTGTTTGATTTCATTGTATGAGGTACAATGACAATAAAGTAAACTAAACTAAACTTAACTTCCTTTTAACTCTATTTGAACGTGCACTTATCTTCAACAAGAGAAGGATTTTCTGCAAACTTCCAGGATAGGAATTTTGCTACTTAGCCAAAGATGGATGGGAGCTGGTTGCTCTCCAAAACAGCCAGGGTTGACAGCAAAATGTGGGGAATTTACTGCTGGGGTTGGGCATGGAGTGAGTTGGCGGTTTGCCTTGTCTAATTGCCTTCAGCTAACTCAGCTCAGCTCAGGAGCAAGCTAACCTCCTCCATAAAGAAGATACCGAGGTCACCTGAAACAAGATCTTCCAATTCTGCATGAAATGCTCCAACAAGACTAAAAAATAGAAAGTAGATATATATAGCAATCAAGAGAAGGCTGTTTCCAGGGGGAGGTGGGCTCAAATCACCACATTGCAAAAAAGATACTGAGACTTTGGGGGAAAAAATGCAGAGAACTAAGATAATTAAAGGCCTGGAGGCTAAAAGATATGAAGAACGGTTGAAGGATTTGGGCTTGGCTAGTCTAGAGAAAAGAAAGACTAGGGTCAGGGGTGGGCTGGTGCCGGTTCACACCGGTTCTGGTGAACTGGTTGTTATTTTTATGGCCAGTTCAGCGAACCAGCAAATCCCATCCCTGGCTGGCCCAGCCCACCCTGCCCTACCCGTTCTGGAAGTCCCCATGTGGCTAGTTTTGGATCACAGGTAAGTGCAAGGCCCGTGTGAAGGCTCAGGGAGAGCAAAAAACAGGCCTCCCAGACGCTGCAGAAGGCCAGAAATGGGCCTGTTTCTGCTCTCCAGAATGGAGCTTGGGGAGGCCGTTTTCGCTCTCCTGGAGGCTCAAACAAAGCCCGGGAAGGGCAAAAATGCCCCCCTTGTGTGGTGCAGAAAGCCAACTAGGCCATGGCCACCATGGTCACACCTACCCAGTACTGAGCAGAGAACCGCTTGTTAATTTTTTTGAAGCATACCCCTGATTGGGGGGGGAACATGATTGCAGTCTTCCAGTATGTGAGGGACTGCACAAAGAAGAGGGGGTCAACTTATTTTCCAAAGCACCAGAAGGCAAGACAAGAAACAATGGACGGAAAGTAATCAAAGAATGAAGCAACCTGGAATGAAGGAGACATTTCCTAACAATGAGAATAATTAACCAGCAGAATGGCTTGCCACCAGAAATTGTGGGTGCTTCATCAATGGAGGTTTTTAAGAGATTGGACAGCCATGTGTCTGAAATTGTATAGGGTTTCCAGAGGTGGGATTGTACCGGTTCTTCCTGGCTCTGTAGAACCGGTAGCTCTGAAGAGCAGCAGACATAGAACCGGTTCTATGTCTGCTGCTGTTTTGGCCCACCTGCCTGCCTGGGCTCTTACTTGACCTTTATTTCCTGCTTTTTCAACCTCAGCTGCCATGTGAGACACAGCTGCAATTGAAAAAGCAGGAACAAAATGCTTTTTCAGACGCTGCTTCCCTGCACGCAGTGCTGCTCAGCTGTCCAGGCAGCAAGCTGATGAAGATTTACACACACACACAGCAAGCAGGGAAGCACATCGTAAATCACTGAACCAGTAATTAACCCTGTCGGATCCCACCCTTGAGGGTGTCCTGCTGGAGCAGGGGGTTGGATTAGAAGACCTCCAAGGTCCCTTCCAACTTTATTCTGATGGATGGATGGATGGATGGATTGATATACTAGGTACAACTCTCACAAATGAAGTTCTACCCCTTGTTTTTATATGGGGGACATGTTGGGGCATATTAAAATTTATATGTTTTCCTTTTAATGTTTCCCTCTGTCTTATCTCTGCCAGAGTCTATGAATCAGGGTCAGCTACAAAAATGGTAAACTAGTTGCCGAAATAAAATTAAATGTATAATGAATTAAGGAGGTGAGTATACTCAAACTTTTTTTCCCCTAGAGTCAAGGAATAGCTTTAAAGAAATATTGAGAAATATTTCCTCAACTGGCCATTTAAAAAAAAAAAAAACTATTACACCATTAGATGGCAGCAGAGTCATAAATCCCTCTTTGCTTCCTCCGAGTGGCCATTTGGAGTACTGCACCCTGTTGAACTGAAAAGTAAATTGATGAGATACATTTTTCTTAGCTCATTTTCTTTTCTTTTTCTTTTCTCCATTCCTTTTTGTTTGCCATTGACCAGGACTAGTCAATGCCAGAATCATTGAATTTCCAGTTAGATGGACACTTTCTGCTGACTTAAGTGCAAAATGTATTTATTACGACAACAAATCAGACTTTAAAAAACTTTTAAAACTATTAAGAAGCAAGCATTTTCTTCTGGATCAGTCTTGGTGTTCTCCTGCTAAATCCTGGGTCTACCATCCTTCCAGATGTTTGGTAATGGCATGGTCACAGTAGGGCATCCCTCCCCTACAGATATGTCAATGTGACATTCCAAAATTCTCAGTAGAGGTGAAGGCAGCTCAAGAATTTTGGAAGTTGGACCACATATCTGGAGGTCTTCAGCCTTACCTGAGATTTATCTCAAGTTTCAGGCAGAAATGTTCATGGATACAGATGTTGACAGACCTACAACCTTCCTATTGGATGTCCAGGATTTGGGGAAAGCGTTGCCTTGGGACTCTGCCAATTGCAGCATCAACAGAACATAGGACCTCATGAAGAAGGTCTCTGCCTCATTAAAAGCTGTAGCCTCCCAGGGCAACACAGAGATAGATCCTTTGAACATTATGAGAAGGATTATCTTGGATTTGCTGAACTTTTTCTCTGGATTTAGAGGGAGGGAAGGAGGAATAGAGAGATAGAAAGATAACGATGAAAGAGACAGAGAAAGAGAGAGAGAGAGAGAGAGAGAAAGAAAGATAGAAAGAAAGAAAAAAAGAAAGAGCAAGGGGAGGCAGGGAGGATGGAAGGAATAGAGAAATAGAGAGAGAGAGATGAAAGAGAGAGAGAGAGAAAGAAAGAAAAAAAGAAAGAAAGAAAAAGAAAGAGAACAAGGGGAGGCAGGGAGGATGGAAGGAAGGAATAGAGAAATAGAGAGATCGTGATGAAAGAGAGAGAGAAAGAAAAAAAAAAGAAAGAGTGTTAGATCGCGGGAAAAAGAGACTCAAGACCAGTGTGACTTTCAGTTCTTTATTTGGTTCCTTGCTTCAGTTCTGCCCACGGAGCCGCGGCAGCCTCTTTTATAGTGGCTGTTCGCAGCTTGCGGCCAATGATGGCTCTTTGAATCGCCTGCCGATCTGGCAGCCCAATCACAAGGCGGCAATGCGAACCAATCAGGCTCGCGCTTTTGAACCAATCAGCAAGTGACATTTTTGGACCAATCAGAAAAGGGTATTTCAAGTAAGTTAATATAGAACACCCCTCCCCTCTTGGTTCAGTTCAACCTACGTTACATCGTCCCGTAAGTAGGTAGGGCTTGTATGATTTCTACTTGAACTGCGCAGCTCAGTTGTGGTGTTGTCTTCAGCTGGTTCGGATGGGATCTCTGTCTCTCCTCTCCTTCTCGATGGAACCTCCTGGAAGGGTGAGTCAGCTCTGCTGCTCCCACCCAGTCTTCCCGGGCTGGTTGAGTCGGCTCTGCCGCTCTCACCTGGTCTCTCTGGGCTAGTTGAGTCGGCTCGGCTGCCTCTTCCAGAAGTGGCCTCGTGTTGGTTTTCCACTGCCAGTTCCCTTCTACCGAAGTCTTCTGCCGGTAAGTAGTTTTGGTTTCTAAATGGGCCTACCGGTGGTGTTTGTTGTTGGTTTGTTTGCTGTTGTATTATTATTGGGTTTTCTTCTCCCCTTTGATTTATGTTTGGTTGATCTCCCCCCTCTCTGGTTTTGTTATAGTCTTTTTGGTGTGGTCTTTGGGTGTGTGGTTGTTGTGCATTCTCGGGGCTGTCAGTGTTTCTTTCTATTGTTCTAGACCTTAGTTGGTCTATGTGTCTCTTCCAGCTTCTCCCATCCTCCATTCCTAGCCGGTATGACCGGGGTCCCGTTATTTGAGTTATTCTAGCTGGTATCCAAAGTGGGTTCCCCATAAGATTTTTTGCGTATACCAGATCCCTTGTTGTGAATATGTGGTATTTACTGGAGGAGTTGGTAGCTTTTCGGGGTTGTATGTTGGGTGTAATCTGTCCAGGTGTGAGTGTAGTTTCCTGCCCATCAGGAGTTCTGCTGGGCTCTTATTAGATGACATGTTCGGTGTTATATGTTGGATGGTTAGCATTTTATTGATTTTGTATTGAATGTCACCCGTGTCTATTTATTTAATGCCTCTTTAGTATACCGAACCATGTGTTCTGCCCATCCATTTGTAGCCGGGTGAGTGGACGCAGTTAGGGCATGTTGTATACCCAGTTTGGCAAGGAATTTTTCAAATGACAGGGTTGTGAACTGCGGCCCATTGTCTGAGACTAACAAGTCCGGTAACCTATGCGTTGTGAATAGTTTTCTTAGCTGTTTGATGGTGGCTTCTGTCATCGTGGACTGCATGACTGTGACCTCCAACCAGTTGTAGTAAGCGTCGACAATTATTAAAAATGTATATCCCTTTGTGGGTCCGGCAAAATCTATATGGATTCTCGACCAGGGGCCCCTGGGTGTCTCCCACTCAAGGATAGGTGCATGAGGGGGGGTAGGTCTGGACTTTTGGCATTTGTTGCACGTTCCAACCCATGTCTCAATGTCTTTGTCTATCCCGGGCCACCAGACATAACTCCTGGCCAGGGATTTCATTTTGACAATATCTGGGTGTCCTTCATGTAGCATGCACAGTACTTTTTCCTGAATTTTTTTTGGAATAACAACTCTATCTCCCCACAGTATACATCCCTTCAATATCGATAGCTCAGTTTGTCAGGTTCGGAAAGGTTTAAACGTGTTGCCAACATTGGTTTCTGGCCACCCTTTTCCTACCCAGTTTAAAATCCGCACCAGTTGTCTGTCTCTAGCGGTCTCTTTTGCAATGTCTGATGTGGTTATGGGTAGGTTTGGCAAGGTCTCTATTTGTAGTGTGGATGTGGTCAGTGCCAGGTCATCTTCCAGGTCCGGCAGGGCGGAACGGCTCAGGGCGTCTGCATGTGATATGGTCTTCCCTGGTTGGTGGATTAATTGGTAGTTATATGTGGCCAGGAATTCGGACCACCTTGTCATTCGTGGTGACAATATGTTTGGGGTGGCCTTGTTCCCTGTGAGTATCCCCAGGAGTGGCTTGTGGTCGGTAACGAGTAAGAAAGTCCTACTGTAGAGATACTCGTGGAAACGCTTTACTTTGGTGATCGCTGCTAGTGACTCTGTCCAGCTGGCTATAGTTCCTCTCTGCCTTGGACAATGTCTTGGAGTAGAAAGCGATTGGTGCTTCTCTCCCATCTGGTAGTGTGTGGCTTAGTATGGCCCCAACGCCAAAAGGTGATGCGTCACATGCCACTGTAAACGGTAGGGTTTCGCTGTATTGAATAAGTACTGATTTGGATGTCAGCAGATCTTTTATTCCTTGGAACCCGGCTTCTTCCGGTCAGCTCCAGGTCCAGGTAGCTGTCTTATTGAGTAGTCTATGCAGTGGCTCCGCTGTTGTTTGCCTTCTGCAGCAAAAAGACATTATAAAAATTAATGAGTCCCAGAAATGCTTGCAATTCTGTTTTGTTTTGTGGTCTGGGGGCTTCTTTTATGGCTTTTATTTTCTTTTCAGTAGGGTGAATTCCTTCTTTGTCTATTAGGTACCCCAGGAATTCAACTTTCTTCGGTGGCCAGCTGGCATTTTTCTTTTTTCACCTTGAGTCCTGCCTCTTTAAATCTTTTTAGGACTTCCCTGAGGCGGCTTTCCAATTGTTTTTTGTTCTTAGCGGCTACCAGCACGTCATCGAAGTAGGGTACCACCCCTTTAATTCCTTGTAAAAGACATTCCATCAGGCTTTGGAACAGCCCTGGGGCCACGCTGACTCCGAATTGTAACCTGTTGCATTTAAATGCCCCCCTGTGAGTCACAATGGTTTGTGCCTCCATTGTTTTGGAATCAACGGGCAATTGCTGGTATGCCTGAGCCATGTTGAGCTTCATGAAGATTTTTCCTCCCCCCAGCGAATGTAATAGATGTTGCACCACTGGGACCAGGTATGCGCTTTGTTGTAGCGCGTGGTTAAGGGTGGCCTTATAGGCTCCGCAGATTCATACAGATCCATCTGGCTTTATCGGGGTCACAATTGGGGTTTCTCACCTTCCGTGGTCTATTTGTTCCAGTACCCCCTGTGCGATGAGCTTATCCAATTGCTCATCGATCTTTGGTTTGAGTGTGAATGGAACCTGCCGTGCCTTTAACCGGATTGGTGCTATGTTTGGGTTCAAATTAAATGAAATAAGGGACCCTCGGTATTTGCCTAGCTTCCCGTCAAAAAAGCCTGGAAGTCTTTTATCAGGCTCTCCTCCCAGTCTGCCTCGGTGACACTGTTTATGCTGGTCACTTCGATCCCCAGAGGTGCAAACCATTCTAGCCCCAGCAGGCTTGGGCAATCCCTGTCCACTATCGTCAATGGGAGGATTTCTGAGTGTTCCTTGAAGGTTATTTGAAAATGTCCAACTCCAACTACGGGGATCCTGTTCCACTGGTAGTCCTTCAAGGTCAGTCTTTGGTTTTCTAGTTGTCTTCTTCGTATGCTGGGGATTAGTCATTTGATGGTATTCCAGGATACCATTGACAGGTATGATCCGGAGTCCACTTCCATGTTACACTGTTGGCCTTCAATGTTGACCTGCACGTGTACTTTATGGGCATCTGTCGCGCTCGAATGGCCAATGGTAATTGTCTGATGGGTCTCTTCCTTTTGGTAGGGTTCGCTGAGCTGCTCATTTCTGCTTTCATGGCTCCAACGGTTCCCTATCTGTCTGTCTCTGGTCCTGTGGGGGGTGCTGTCTTGTCGCCTAGGGCTGTAGCTCTTTTTATTTCGGCAGACCCTAGCAATGTGTCCCCATTTCTCGTAGTGGCGGCAAATAGTGTCTAGAAAACGACACTCGTATGGGGGTGGTTTCCTCTGCACCCAGTGCATTGGAAACCCGACTTACATTCTCTCCTTTCTTGTCTATACCATTCCGACTGGAGTCCTGTGTATCTCTTCCTCCTCGTTGTCGGTCTCGGATAAGGATTCGACGTCCTCATGGTGAGCGGTAGTGGTGGTGGTCTTTTGGTTTCCCTCTGGTTTCCTTTCTTGGTGTTGGCCTGTTTCTGCCCGTGTTTGCTGGGTCACCGCATTCATTTTCTGCATGGTTGCTGCTGACTTCTTCACGGCTTCAGCTGTGGTTGCCTTGGCGATGGCCTTGGTAACAGTGATGTTGGGCTAGGTTAGTAGTTGGCTCTGTAATGTGAGATCCCTCAGTCCCAGGACCACACGGTCTCTCATGGCTTCATCCATATTGAGACACTCACATGCACCGCCAATGTCCCTCAGAGCCGCTACGAATTCCCCAACACTCTCACCTTCTCTCTAGTCTCTGTTATAAAATTCATGTCTCCGGATGAGATTGGAGATGCCTGGTGCATAATGGGCTCTTAGTAGTCGGTCCAACTCTGGTCATGCCATCTGTTTGACGTCCTGAGGTTTGGCCAATACTTTGGCCATTTTGAACACTGTGGGTCCACAGTGTGTCAGGAACATGGCTCTCTTCCTTTTATTGGAGATCCCTTGCAGATCGTTGCTCTCGAGGAACATGAGGAATCGGTCGATGTATGATTCCCAGTCCTCTGTCATTTGGTCGAATGGTGTGGGTAGTAAGTTGCTGCCGGCCATCTTGTCGGTTGGTCTGTCCCTGTTGCCACTTGTTCGACTGGTCTCCTTTGTCTCAGAACCCCACCTTCGTCACCAGTGTTAGATCGTGGGAAAAAGAGACTTGAGACCAGTGTGACTTTCAGCTCTTTATTTGGTTCCTTGCTTCAGTTCTGCCCACGGAGCTGTGGCAGCCTCTTTTATAGTGGCGGCTCGCGGCCAATGATGGCTCTTTGAATCTCCTGCTGATCTGGCGGCCCAATCACAATGCGGCAATGCGAACCAATCAGGCTCGCACTTTTGAACCAATCAGCAAGTGGCATTTATGGACCAATCAGAAAAGGGTATTTCAAGTATGTTAATATAGAACAAAGAGAAAGGGGAGGCAGGGAGAATGGAACGAAGGAATAGAGAAATATATAGAGAGAGAGAGAAAGAGAGAGAGAGAAAGAAAGAGAAAGAAAAAAGAAAGAAAGAGCAAGGGGAGGCAGGGGGAATGGAAGGGAGAAATAGAGAGAGAAAGATGAAAGAAAGAAAAAGAAAGAGCAAGGGGAGGGAGGCAGGAAGGATGGAAGGAAGGGAAAGATGGAGATGAAAGTGAAAGAAAGTGTGTGTGAAAGAGAGAAAGAAAGAAAGAAAGAAAGAAAGAAAGAAAGAAAGAAAGAAAGAAAGAAAGAAAGAAAGAAAGA
>BLBF01000080.1:3489771-3514165 GCA_015471245.1 Laticauda colubrina | reverse complement strand
CTATCTATCTATCTATCTATCTATCTATCTATCTATCTATCTATCATCGTAGATCATCTATCATCTATTTTCTCTCTCTATCCTCTATCTATCTATCTTTCTATCTATCTATCTAAATTCTTTTGAGTAAAAAACAATTTAGTTTGCATTGATTCTAAGTATTTGCAGAATCTCTATAAAGTTCACGGCGCTGACACAATTCAAAAGTTTTAGGAATCTCAGGTAACAGCACGAAAAAAGAGGAAGAACTTTGAATAAATAATACATTTATTTAAATTTGATGTTTTTTCCTGGTTAATAATGAAAGCCCATGTCAATCTTTTGGGGGTTTTATTTTCCTCCTCTACCCTGTTTAATACAGCATGAGAATTATTTATACTTTTCAACCTATTTTTTTCCCCAGTCCATTGTCAATCATTCGTCTTTCAGAGGTTTTAGATTCCAAGGTTGATAACAAGGAAAATGGAGATTGGAAACTATATATTGACTATTTTAAGAACTGGTTTTTTTAAAAAAGGAAATAAATACTCGGTGGAGTTCTGGGAGGAGAACCAGTTGCAACCAAAGAGACAAGAAGGAAAATAATGTTGTTCCTAAATGTACCTCATCGATTGAAGGGCTTGATCGATTCTGCTGGGAACAAGCTGCAACCAATGTACATTTTTTGATACTTAATTATAGTATTTTGATGCAGCTGGGTTGCTATACAGGATATGGGATTAGGAGAGAAAGGCTCAGAGAATCTAAGGATTGTGGGAGTGGAAGAGAGAGAGCCAGCTTCTTCTACCTGCAAGGAAAGCAAATGTATCAAGGGACCACCAAAAATGTTCCCACCAACACTGACAGAGCAAGCCACTTGTATATGAACAGACAAAATCCTCCTCCCTTCTACCACTGATGCGGTTACCTAGTTGAGTCATGAAATGTCAGTAAGAATACAAGCAAGCTAAGAGACCAGTAAGATCCCCACAGTCCTCTTCCTCTTTGCAAACTGCCTCCCTTCTAGACTTGACAACATTACTAAAGGCTAGGTCACATCAGCCGACGGATGCAAATGTATGTAAAAAGGACACAGCGGACGGGCAAAATTCTATCCGTGGCTCCATCCGTTGTTATCCGCTCTCAAAAGTGCCCCAAATTTGCATAAACAGAGCGGACAACAACGGAAAGAAACGGGCGTTGGGAGGACGTAGCCAGGATGTTAAGCGGATGCTCAACGGAAGCCTAGCGGATGGAAGTAGATGGAAGCGGATGACACATCTGCAGGGCTTCCGTGGGAGAACAGCAAAGCAGACATGCAGCGGAAGGAGAGGATGCGTAGCGGATTCTGAGCAGATGACGCAGATGCATCACGGATGCCTAGCGGATGCCAAGCATTCACTGCGCATGTGGGGAGGATGCATTGCGTCAGCCCTGCGGATATAAAGGGAAGCAGCTCGCAAGCAGATCACCATTCAGAGGAAAGACCTGCTGCCAGACACATCTTCAGCCAACAACCATGGGGAAGAAAAGGAAGCCTGTGCCTACTCCTGCCAGCCCTGGCAAGAAGGACAGGACCACCACCCCACCCCCTGCCGCTGACTCTGCTTCTGCTGGGGCTTCTGCTGCTGGGGCTTCTGCTGCTGCTGCTCCTGCTGGTGCTGACTCTGCTGCTGCTGCTGCTCCTGCTGCTCCTGGTGCTGGTGTTTCTGCTGGTGCTGACTCTGCTGGTGGTGCTCCTGGTCCTGCTGGTGCTGCTGCTCCTCGTGCTACTGCTGGTGCTGCTGGTGCTGCTGCTTCTGCTGGTGCTGACTCTGCTGCTGGTGGTGGTGGTGCTACTGCTGCTGCTGCTGCTCCTGCTGGTGGTGGTGGTGTGGTGGACCAGCCCCTAGGCCTCAAAGCCCTGCTGATGAGGGCCCAGGCCTTGCCAGAGGGAGGAAGAGGCAATCGCGCAAAAAGGGGGAGAGGAGACAGTACTCCATTGCAGAGGAACATGAGGAGGAGGTGCTCGAATGGCTGAGGGAGAACGAGTACCTCTGGAGGAAGGGACACAGGCTGTATCGAGACACCAAGAGGAAGCAGGCGGCTTGGAGAGAGAAGGCAGAGAGCCTGGGCTACACTTCTGATGTCCTCCTGGGGTGGTGGAAGCACATGCACACCTAGTACGGGAAGCTGCACCTGAAGAAGTCTGGCCAGGCCGCGGTCAAGCTGACGGACTGGGAGACCTATGTGATGGCCAAGTGCAGCTTCTTGGAGGGTGAGATCTGCCATCGAGGAGCAGCCCCTCTGTCAACCCTCTCTCTCAGGCAGCCCACAGATAGCCAGTCCTCTTCTGGCCATGAGTCAGTTCCTGTGTCCAGGCAGGTATCTGTGGAGCGCCCTATGACAGAGACCCCCCCGACAGCTGCACACCCCATGCCGGAGCACATGGAGGATCCCCTGACACAGATGGAGCAAGAGGAGGCCGCGGCCACCAGAGACCAATCCACACCAACCCCCAGCTCCACCTCCACAGAAAGCAGGCAGAGAGGCAGACCGGAGGGACAGAGCCACACTGTCCTCTTGGAGATCAGGGACACCATCAAGAGCAGCGTACATCTCCTCTCTCAGCTGGTACACTTCGAGATTCCATCCTCTAACAGAAAGCCCTTCCTCACCTACATGAACCAGACCCTCATGGAAATGCCCGAAGCCCAGTACCAGGTGATCAAGGAGAGGATCACAGGTCTTCTGCACCACCCTCCAGGCCCAGCTGAACCTGCTCCCACCCAGTCCAGGTCTGCTCCTCCACCCCAGACGATGTCACAGCCCTTCCAAGGCTTTCAACAGCCCCTCACCTACCAAGGCTACGGCTACCAGGACTTCCAGCAGCACAGGCAGCCCTTCCCAGTCCAGGCACAGGTTGCTTGCCTGCCACAGATGCCACCGACGCCACAGATGCCGACGCCACAGATGCCACCCATGCCACAGATGCCACTGATGCCTCACCTTGCTCAGCTGCAGACCAGACAGCCCCACTTCACTCCTCCTTCCTCCACCCCACAGCCAAGCCCGGCCTCAGAACATCTGTCATTGGTGTTGGGACTGACACCCCATGTTATGGAGGAAGGGTCTCTCAACATCACGGAACTGAGCCAACTCTCTGAGAGCTTCCTCCACACACCATCTCCTGTTGTCCTCTCAGGGCCAGGCACCCCAATGGCGCCTCAGACCAGCACTCCAGCCACTGCCACCTCCACAGCCCCTGGACCCTTCACCCGAGACCATGGGCATGCTTCAGAGTGACTGAGAACAGTGCCAGAGACTGGGTTGTTACCTGTTGACTTTATCTTTGCTTGGGACACTTTTCTTGGTTCATTTTGCTTTTTTAATAAAGTCCTATAGTTTGTTATTAATAAAGGTTATCTTTGCTTCACACACTTGGTTCAGTTCTTTTAGTAAATAAAGTCTTGGCGGAAACTTTTAGAAATGGTTTAAGCCTTTGCGTTCTTGGGGGATGGGTAAGGATAGTTGTGGGATCGATAAGGATAGCTGTGGTATGGGTAATAGCTGTGCGATAGATAAGCCTCCAGTGCAAGCATAGTGGGACTGTATGGTCCACCCTCCCAGGTCCCATACCTATGGCCTTTTATTATCAATAACAATTTAATCATTCATCAACACATTTCAACATAAACACAACTCTTTATTAAATGCCCTGTTCATTGTAGGGCCACTCAACATACATGGCACAATCTCATCAGTGTGATGAGACAGGCTGAAGGAAGCATCCATTAAGAATCTACCATCCTGTCTTGCCACTCCACTGCTCCAGCTGGGCGTTGCACCAGTGTTTCACGAGGTTGCGCTGCTTCTTCCCTTCACATGAAGCTCTGTTGGGGCCTGGCACATCCACAGTGTCTATCAGGTTTAGTCCTTGCCCCACGATGCTCCTCACGGTCTGTGGGCAATGTTGCATGGTGGTGAGAAGTATCTGGAACCTGTTGGCCAGGATGCCAAAGGCGTTCTCCACCACCCATCTTGCCCTGGACAGCCTGTAGTTGAAGATCCTCTCTTCACGGGTGAGGTATCTGGAAGTGTAGGGCTTCATGAGGTAGGTTCTGAGGGAGAAGGCGATGAAGTAGGGCATATCTTGTGTGTCCTTGGGCAGGGGGTCTGGATCTGGGAAGCCGATAATGAGGTTGCGTTCCAGCCCCTCCTTGAGGTCACTGGCGTTGTATATCTGGGCATCTGAAGCTGACCTGTTGCCTGAAGCATCGATGTACATGAACTTGTAGTCAGCATCAACCATGGCAAAGAGGATGATCCTGAAGAAGCCCTTGTAGTTGTGATAATTGGACCCTGAGTTAGCTGGAGCTTTGCAGGCCACGTGCTTCCCATCTATGGCTCCAACGGTGTGGGGGAAGTTCCACTTCTGATACCACTGCTCTGCAACTTTCTTCCAGCCTTCTTCAGTGGTGGGGCACTGGAGGAGCTCCTCCAGGTATTCTTCGATGATGGCCTGCACCACTTCTGTGACCACAATGCTGATGGTGTTGTGTGGCATCCTCCAGGCGAACTGCATGCTCCTGTACGTGGTCCGAGAGGCCAGGTGGCACAGAGTCAGTGCCACCTTCAGCCCAGGGTCCAGGCTGGGCTGGAAGTTGGTGTTTGCCTTGGTCAACCTGGGTCTCAGCCACTCCACAATTTCATCAAATATGGTTGGTGGCATCCTCATGAAGTGCTGGAATGCACGAGAGTCTTCGTTCCTCAGCTCCACCATCAGCTTGTCATACAGTCCGTACTCCACTCTTCTCGTGATCCATCTTCGGACCTACACACTTCTTGGATGCCTCCTTTTCTTTGCGTAGAACAGGTGAAAGAGCCTGTAGAGGGCTTTGCACTGGTGTAGAATGATGGCGGCTACCAAAAGGAGTGTGTGACAATCCATGATGGAGATGACTGGATGATGTGGAACAGCAAGGCTGAAGAGGTCTGCACACCAGGGCTGCTGGACTGAAAGTGAGATCCAGGTGATTTCCTCCCTCTTTTTATAGGAAATATCGGTTTTCCACTCGGTGTCCTTCTGCATCCTCTAGACATCCTAAATATCCAAGATACGTCCCCTATACGAACGTTTTTTCCGTTTTAATGCTTTCTATGCAAGCTGCATCTGCTTTCATCCTTTCTATGTCCGTGCTACTAACGCTGCACGGACGTTCCGCGTCCGTTTCGCTTCCTCCCTCTTTCCATTTTCCACTGGAGCAGATGCGAGTTGTGCGGATGCACAGCGGATGCCAAGCGGATACAGCGGACGTGTAACAGATGATGACGGACGTAGAACATTTGTTCCCCGTATGTGTAGCGGATGTAGAACGGACGCGGCGGAAAGTTCATCCGCTCAAAACGTTTTGTGCAGTTCAAAACTTTTTGAGCAGATGAAATCTCAGTAGACGGATGCTGGACGGATAGAATGTATGAATTACGCACACAGTGAGTACAGAACGGATGCATCGCGTTAACCAACACATGGCAAGCGTTTTTCTCTGTTTTACATCCTCTTTGCATCCGTTGGTGCAGTGTGACATGGGCTTTAGATGGGTAATGTAATGTCTGCAAGACAAACAAGCTCAGAGAGCACCAAAAACCCCACAGCCTTCTTTCTTTTTCTTTCTTTCTTTCTTTCTTTCTTTCTTTCTTTCTTTCTTTCTTTCTTTCTTTCTTTCTTTCTTTCTTTCTTTCTTTCTTTCTTCTTGTTCTTCTTCTTGTTCTTCTTGTTCTTCTTTTTCATCCTCCTCCTCTTCTTCTTCTTCCTCCTCCCCCTCATTTTTTTCTTCTTCGCCTTCTCTCCTCCTCTCTGCAAACTCCCTCCCTTCTAGATTTGGTGATGTTACCTAGTTGGGTCATTAAATGTCTGCAAGAAAACCATCAAGCTCAGAGAGCACCAAGGACCCCACTCTTCCCTGGGGGAACCATCTTCCCAGCATCCCCACTTTCAGGAAATTATCTTGGCCAGAGGAGTCTTCCTCCCTGATGGACGAATGTGGCTGCCGTTAGCTCTTTGGCATTGCAAGCGGTGCATTCCAGGTCAGGCATCCACTTCCTGCTTTCTAAATGCTCCCATCAGCAACTTGAGGATTGCTGGCCAGTCGTTCAGAAGACACACACACACACCAGAGGCCCATTTTTGCAACTTGATCTGCAATTAAGAAAACAATCAGTAAAATTAAAAGAGTTTGTTTTACAGGCTGGGTGCTTAATAATTAAAGAAGGGAGCATGATTGAGAGGTGGAAAGGAAGGGAGGAAGAACATGCTACCAGGAACCCAACAGAAGAAGGAGACAGCCAGTGGTGGGATTCAAATATTTTTACTACCAGTTCTGTGGGTGTGGCATGGCTTTGTGGGCGTGGCAGGGGAAGGATACTGTAAAATCCCCATTCCCTCCCCACCTTACTAACCTGCTTTCCATCTCTGTTCTCCTGTGCAGGGCAACCAAAGAAGATCCAGCCAATCAGCTGGGACTCAATGGGAGGCAGAAAAGAGATGGGAGAGGGGCCAGTGAAGAGGCGAGATTTGCTGGTTCTCTGAACTACTCAAAATTTCAGCTACCGGTTCTCCAGAACCGGTCAGAAATACCACATTCCACTGCCAAATACCACATTTGGAGACAGCAGAAAAGAGGCAGGAGGCTTGATGGCCATCATAAATTCACCCTTGGGGAAGAAGGAAGCGGATTGATGGAGGCTGTGGAGAGATGGAGGAGGCTCTGAATGTCCTTTAACTGCAGTTGGCTGTCTTAGAGCAGCATTTCTCAACCTCCACAACTTTTGGATGGGTGGACTTCAACTCCCAAGGACCCCATATTTGACATATCGATGATGTAATCTAGTTAGGTCATCAACAACCAAGTTAAGAGAGTGACAAGGACTCCACAATCCTCCTCCTCCACTCTGCAAACTCCCTCCCTTCTAGAACTCCTAGATGTTCTCTCGTTGGGACATGAAAGGTCTGGAAGAAGCCAACTAGCTCAGAGAGCACCAAGGACCTCACAATCTTCCCCCTCCTCTGTCCTCCTCCCTTCCCCTTCTCCATTCTGCAATCATTACTCCCTTTTAAACCTGATGGCGTTACCTTGGGTCATGAAATGTCTACAAGAAGTCAGCCAAGCTCAGAGAACACCAAGGACCTCAGAATACTCCTCCTCCTCTCTGCAAACCCCATTCCCTTCAAGGACTGATTGTATTCTGTAGCTGGGTAATGAAATGTCTGCAAGAAAACATCCAAGCTCAGCGAGGACCTCAGTGTCTTCCTTCCTCCTTCTTCCTTCTCCTCCATTCTGAAAACCCTACTCCCTTCTAGATCTGATGGTGTTACCTACTTGGGTCATGAAACATCTGCAAGAAAATCACCAAAGGACCCCAGAGCTCAACCCTGAGCCACAACGATACTCTTCCGTCAGTAAACTTCATTCCTCAATACAGCTTTTGCAAAATTCCTTCTCTACCCAATCTCCTTCCAAGTTGAATCTATTCCAGGAGACCTTGCACAGAAGCAGCCAAGATCTTCCAGCTGTGATTGTTCTGAAGACTGTGTTTCAGAAAGAGGAGAGATTGAAGTTCTCCTTGTTGGTGGAGGAAAATTTGAGGAAATTATCCAACCCATGGCAGCAGCAATACTCCTTTGCTTGCTCATCTGGAAAATTGAAATCCTTGGATTGTATAAGATTTAGAATATGGCAGTAATGCAAAGAGAGGAATTTGAGTTCCAAAAGCAATAGCCACATCCAAAGACACACAGGTGAGCCTGGGCAGAATTTGGTACAGTCAAGCTACTTGTAGAAGAGTGTGCTTAGCCTTGTATCACTGAGCCCAGAAAACTTTTTAAAGAGTGGACCTCCTTACAACTGACATATTAACAGAAAATAATATTTGATTTTTCTTTTGCCAAATGAATCTTGACATCAATTTATTCAAATCATCAAAAAAAAATTCCAATTTTATGGGAGCATTTTGAAAAAGAAATAGTAATTTAGGTAATATACTCATTTTTACAGTCACTATTCATAAAAGATAGTCTTAATTTGTCCCATTTTTCCAATTTTTCTACTATTCATTTCATTAATGGATTTATAGTTATCCTTTTTAAGTGTTGTACATATCACCGAGATCATAATCCCCAAATATTTTTACTTTATTTACTATTTGGATGCCCACTCTCACAGCTAGTGTTTCCTTTTGCTTATTTGTCATATTTTTTATAATGATTTTTGTTTTCTCCCTATTAATTTTTAGTCCCGCAACTTCTCCAAATTTTTCTAAGTTTTCTATAAGTTTTGGTCCCGAATTTAGTGGCTCTTCGAAGATAAAAACTAGATTGTCGACGAAGGCTTGCAATTTAAACTCTTCCTTTTTTATTTTTCACCCTGCTTTGCTGGTCCATTTCTTCTGCAGCCGACAAGGTTCCTGAAGGCTTCTGTGGATGATAACAAAGCTCTGGATTGATCCAGAGCTCTCTTATTGGCTTCAGAAGCCTTCAGAAAAGCCTTGCCGGCCTCAGAAGAAGTTCCTGAAGGCCTGTGACAGCAAAAAGGAGGCCAGGGACAATGCATGCAAGTGAGGTTACTCAGTGGATGATATCCCCTGAAAATAAGACCTGATGCCTTTTTTGGTGGGAAAAAAAATGTTATAAGACAGGGTCTTATTTTCAGGGAAGCACAGCATACACTTAGGAACATAGGGAAAATGTCTGGCTTTATCTGCTAACGACAGAGGTGAAAACAGCACCTCCCAAAGAAGTGCCAGCCAGATGTTCACTCCGACATTTTGCTACATGGCAGCAAAAAAGCCCAAATTAAAGGGTAATGTTCTTCCAAACCTTTCAAGCACATCTGTCAATGTCTGGGCCAGATGTGAGCTGTGACAAACAATGAATAACTTGGAAAGGCCAGGTTTTTGGAAAGGCATCTGGGTAATTTATTAAATTAAAATGTCACACGCTTCTCTTTAAGGGAGCTAATGAGGGCGAAGTTGGGTTTATAAAGCGTTTGATGGAAGAGGTAGAAGGAAGCGTTTGATGAATGTACAGATCCATCACTTTTGCAATTTAGATCCTGATTAAAGTGGGTTATGGACCTGGGAATAGATAATGGGGGATATTTATGGAGAAATCAAGTAAAAAATACAATGTTTAGCAGAAAGACAGATAAATCAATCAGTCTTGCATCGCAGACACGAAGGCCCATATTGTTCTGACCCAGGCTTCCCAAGATCATGAAGCAGACTCCTCGTCCTGATAAAAACCCCTTTTATTTAGTTTAAAGGGAATTCCTCTCCAGCAAAGTCCTGGCAAGAATCTTTCATGAGATTTCACATTGACAGACCTTTATCAGGCTTGGAGGTTGCCAGGCCAATAGCTTCTAAACGCCACACTGTAGCAGCAATTACTTGGCAAGAAGTCAGGAACAGATCTTCACCCTAGTGAATTGAACTAATTGTCTCCTGCAAACCCCACTCCCCTTTTGCTCCTCTTTATTCCCTATGGGAGGGGCCGTTCACTGTCCACCTAAGCCCTTACTCCTAGTCGATCCTTGTTCCTTAGCTGTTCCCTTCTCCTGGCAGCTCTGCGCATGAGCACACTGGGAACAGGTTCCTGCTGTTCTTCTGCCCCACTGATCTGCAACTCCAAAGGCAGCTGATAACTGTCGGACGGCCCTGGCCCTATTTCTGCCTCTGACACAGAGCCCTCATCTGGGCCTTCCCCAGACTCCAGGACTGGCCCATGTTCCTCCCCAACCTCCTCATTGTCCGAGTTTGCTGCCAGCTCTGCTGCCGGGCCACAACACATATGGCTGGGTCCATGAGATCCTCCCTCCGCCTGTATTAAGACAGCTAATTCCCCATTTTGGAATTCCTCGATTTCAGGAAATTTTTATCAGGTTGCTTTGACCATTTTAAAGTTTTTAACCGTCAATTATTCTGCTTTTCATGTTTTCATTTGGGGAGGGGATATTGTACACTCACAAGGCATCTCTTGGAGGGAGATGGGAAGAAATATGAAATATAAATCAATAATCCCGATGGTCACATGATTCCCTTTTGCAACCGCTGGACAAGCCAAGTTAATGGGGAAGCCGGATTCATTTAACAATTGTGTTACTAACCTAACCACCGCAGTGATTGACATAAGAACTCAAGCCAGACAAGTTGTAAAACGGGGCAAAACTCAGTTTTAACAACTGCCTCGCTTCCCAACAGAAATGTTGTTAAGTCCAGATTCACTTAACAACCGTGTGAACTTAACTTTTAACAACCGCCACCAGAAAGTTCGTCAAAAAAGGGGCACAACTTACTTAACTCGCTGAGCAATGGAAATGTTGCGGTGGTCGTAACTCGAAGGATGAACGATCCAGGAATTCCTTCCCCGATCCTGGTGGGATGTTTCCAAGGGGAGAACTTTTCGATTTAAAAGGGACTATCGTGAGAGGCAGCTTTGGCTGGTGGAAGCTTTTGATTCTTGCAGATTTATTTTGACAGATTGGAAGGAGTCTTCAAGGACAACCAGCTAAATAGGAGCCAGCAGTGAGTGTGCAGCAGCAGCCAAAAAAGCTAATGCAATCCTAAATTGCATTAACAGAGGGATACAATCGAGATCAAGGGTGGTACTAATACCAGTCTACAAAGGCTTAGTAAAACCACACCCAGAGTACAGCATCCAGTTTTGGTCACCACAATGCAAAAAAGACATTGGGACTCTAGAAAAAGTACAGGGAAGAGCAACCAGGATGATTAAGGGACTGGGGGATGAAACATACAATGAACAGTTGCAGGAACTGGGCCTGGCTAGTCTAGGGAAGAGAAGGACCAGGAGAGCATTCTTCCAATATTTAAGTGGCTGCCACAAGGAGGAGGAGGTCAAACTATTTTCTAAAACATCTGTAGGCCAGAGAAGGAATAATGGATGGAAACTGACAAGGAGAGATTCAACCTGGAAATAAGGAGAAACTTTCTGACAGTGAGAGCCATCAACCCATGGAACAAAAGTTGCCTTCGGAAGTTGTGGGAGTTTCGTCACTGGAGGCTTTCAAGAAGAGACTGGACTCCCATTTGTCAGAAATGGTGTAGGGTCTCCTGCTTGGGCAGGGGGTTGGACAAGTTGTCCTACAAGGTTCCTTCCAACTCTGATTATCTGTTATCTATCTGTTGGGGTGGGGGGTTAGAAAAAAACCCCTCATTTCTACGCCTTCCGCCGTCACCGATTCCCGTCCGTTTCTATTTGACAGTCATTGATTCTTCCGTCTCCCCTTCCTGCCCCTGAGGCTGTAAATGGTTTTTAATAACTTCAGTTTCATAATGTCAGGTGACAAAGTACCATCTGCTTGCGAGGGGGTGACCAAGTGTTGTTTGTACAGTCCTGTCAAAAATGACAGGCATTAGGAGTTTGGGCTTCGGAAGGCAACACTCGTCAGGGGTTAATGGGAGCTTAATGAAAGTTGTCAATAACTCCAGTTTATGGGGAGCCTCCAGATTAGGTGAAGAAACGTGCAGAACTGGGTGGAAAATCAATCAGCCTTCCATGATGGAGCACCCACAATTTTTGTTGGCAAGCTGTCCTGATTATTTTCCAAAATAACAGAAGGGAACTCAGAGGTCTTCTAGTCCAACCCCCTGCTCACGCTGGAGGCCCTACACCATTTCAGACAAGTGGCTGGGTCCAGTCTTTCCTAAAAACCCTTCAGTGATGAAGCACCTACAATTTAATAAAAATAGACGAATTGAATTCTTTATTGGCCAAGTGTGGTTGGATACACAAGGAATTTGTCTTGGTGCAAATACCCTCAGTATACATAAAGGAAAAGATCCATTCATCAAGAGTCAAGAATCATCAGGTACAACACTTAATGGTAGCCATAGGGTACAATAAGCCATCAAATCATACTAGGAAACAATCAATATAAATCGTAAGGAGACAACCCACAAAGTTACCATCATACAGTCACAAGTAGGAGGGGATGGGCGATCAGGACTGATGAGAAGATTAATAGTAATAGTAGTGCAGATTTTGTAACAGTTGAACAGTGTTGAGGGAATAATTTCTTTAGCAGAGAGATGGCATTGGGGAAACACTGTCCTTGTGTCTAGTTGTTCTGGTGTGCAGTGCTCTATAAGCTCTATATTTTGAGGGAAGGAATTGAAACAGTTTATGTCCAGGATGTGGGGAGTCTGTAGATATTTTCACAGCCCTCTTTTTGACTCGTGCAGGATACGGGTCCTCGATGGAAGGCAGGTTAGTGGCTACATGGTTTTTTTGCAGTCCTAATTATCCTCTGAAGTCTGTGTTTGTCCTGTTGGGTTGCAGAACCAAACCAGACAGTTATAGAGGTGCAGATGACAGACTCAATAATTCCTCTCTAGAACCGGATCAGCAGCTCCTTGGGCAGTTTGAGCTTCCTGAGTTGGCGCAGAAAGAACATTCTTTGTTGGGCTTTTTTGATGATGTTTTTGATGTTAGGTCTCCATTTTAGGTCATGTGATATTGCAGAACTGAGAAATTTTGGAAAGCAAGTTGTTTTACTGATTGATTGTCCTCACTGTAAGGAAATTTCTTGCATAGATCTGGATGATATGTCTCCTTCTTGGCCTAAATCAGAATAACAGAGATGGAAGGGACCTTGGAGGTCTTCTAGTCAAACCCCCTTGCTCGAGCTGGGAACCTTACACCATTTCAGAGAAATGACTGTCCAATCTCTTCTTAAGAATCTCCAGTGTTGGAGCACCCACCTCTGGAGATAAACTGTTTCCAGGATTAAATAAGAGAATAACGAAATTGGAAATGCCCTCAGAGGTCATCTAGTCCAAGCTCCTGCTGAATCAGGAGACTCTATACCATTCCAGGTTAATGTCTATCCAGTCCCTTCTTTAAAAACCTTCAGTGTTGGAGCACCCACAACCTCTGGAGACAACCTATTCCGGTATTAAATAACAGAATAACAAGAGTTGGAAGGGACTTTAGAGGTCTTCTAGTCCAACCCTCTATCCCTCCTTCAGACAATATCTTCTTGAAAACCTCCAGCCATGGATCACCCACAACTACTGGAGGCAAGGTGTTGTTCAGGCTTCGTCCAAATTAAGAAAACACAAACTGAGTGTAAAATCAAACCTATTTTAATGCAACACTGGGAATTTCTTGCATTCCCAGCCAAAACTCATTAGACACAATTCTTGAGATAAGCTCATGCCTTTCAGGGTCATGGAAGGCTGTCAAGAAACAGAAGTCCAATTACTTATAATATCAAGCAACAGAAGCTCCAGCAAAGACAAACCAGAGTTCGCAGGGCTTCGATGAGGAATCAGAATCTAATTAACTTCTTTGCTTCCTGCAAAGAGCATGTCACCAAGGGCTGACTTTTATCCTCCTTGGGAGGAGCAATCACCTTCCAGCCTTACTCTGCTTCAGCTGCTCTATCCTTCTAGCAGCCCTCCATACACACACCCTGGGAAAAGGCTCTCCTGGGTTCTCTGCTTTGCTGCTGCCAGACTCCGGAGGGTCCAAAGGCAGCACCCCACTCCCAGATAGTCCTGGCCGTATCTCTGCATCAGATGCAGGACCCTCATCCAAGTCTTCTCCAGATTCTCTGATTGGTTCCCTTTTGGCCTCACTGTCCAATACCTCTGCCATCTGCACCGGCTGCCAGCGAACCACAACAGGCGTTCCACTGATAAAATTATTCCAATTATCAGGAAATGTCTCCTGAGTTAGATACAGATACAGCTTAATAGAGTCAGAAGGGACCTTGTAGGTCATCTAATCCAACTCCCCACCCAGGCAGACCCTACATCATTTCTGACAGATGGCCGTCCAGTGTCCGCTTGACACCCTCCTCCTCTCTGTGGTTGCTCCTCAATTATTGGAAGATGCTCTCCTGTCTCCCCTGGTCCTTCTCTTCACTAGACTAGCCAGGCCCAGTTCCTGTAGCCATTCTTATGGTTTAGTCTCGTCCCCTAATCATCCTGGTTGCTCTTCTCTGCACTTTTTCTTGAGTCTCAACATCTAAGTTGGGTTCAGCAATCAGCATCCAAGCTGTGATACCAAGACTGTGCAGATTGGGATGCAGATGGACAAGGAGAGACGAGAGTCAATATTGATGCCCTTAATAGATGCGCAGTGGCAGATGTTTATAGGGGCATCCATCATTTGTCACAGCTACCTTTTGAGAAAGCCAGGGGTCTGCCACCTTCTTGACTTCTTGGACTTTGCATAATTAAAACAGGATTTTATTTTATTTTATTAGACTCACCTCGACCACCACCTTTTGATGATGTCAACCCCAACTGTGTGGGGGAATATTGTGTTTGTGTGTGTGTGTGCATGTGTGTGTGTGTTTTAGAGCTTAGCCTCACCTATGGATGGATTTTATTTTATTTTTTAAACCTGGTCAAGTTGAAAATGGACTACCATCATTTAAAAGAAAAAAGTGCTTTTTCTTTTTTAAAAAAAAATCATTTGGGGTTTTGCATTTTCACTTTTTATTGGAAAATAAAAACAGAAGGAAAAAAAAAAAAAAGGAAGCTGACCACTGTCCTTTCAAAAGAACATTGATGGTCCCAAAGGCCATCGCATGCAGGGCTGGGCTGCTGGGTTTTTTCAGGGGTTCAGAAGAGTCCCTAGCTAAAATTTTGTGCAGTTTGGAGAACCCTCCATAACCCACCCCTGGCTGGCCCTCCCCTCTCTGCCCCCTCCCCTCCCAGGAGTCTCCATGTGTTGGTGGTTAGCTGGCAGCAGGTGCAGACGGCTGAGTGAGGACTCAGATGAGGGGCCAGGACCATTAGGGAGTGGACTGCTGCCTACCGAGATTGTGGGGGCTGGCAGCAGCGATGAGGAGGTTCCCGAGGAGCCTGTGCCAAGTACGTGTGCGTGCAGGGCTACTCACAGGAAAGAGCAGCTGTAGCAGCATAGGCGACTCGGGAGTGAGGCTGCAAGGTAATCGCTCCTCCTTTAAGAAGATAAAACCCAGCTGTGAATCGGACGTTCTTTGCAGGAAGCAAACACGTTTTGAAACTCAGCCTCGTGGACATTGCAGTATCTTAAATTGGTGTTTGAAGACTCTTGTGTTGTAAAATATTTCTTGATAATCTTATCTGTTATTCCTGGCAGCCTCGCACAGTTTTTGCGAAGCTCATGCTTATCGAAGTTAATTAGGTTGCAGCAGCCTTTTACCGGGGATTCGTAAGAATCATTAAAGGTTTTTTGTTCCCTTTGGTTATTGTTTGTTTTATTGGAAAAGGGTTTGGGTCAGAACACCATGCGGGCTATTTTGGATGCAGGTTAAATAAAGGGTGTAATTGGAAGCTTGAGGAGGGCAAAAAAAAGACCTCCCAGAAGTTCAGGAAGGCTGTAAATGGGCCCGTTTCCATTCTGGAGAGCCTCTGGAACCTGGGGAGGCCATTTTTGCCTGCCCGGAAGCTCAAGGAAAGCCTCCGGAGCCAGGGAGGGCAAAATGCCCCCCGCCTCCCCCGCTGTGGTACAGGAGGCCAGCTAGGCCACAGCCACCATGGTCACGCCCATCCAGCAACCAGGCAGAGAACCTGCTACTAAAATGTTTGAAGGCCACCCATCTTCAAACCAGAATGTCTTCAGGCCCACCTCAAAGGTTGGTCCTTTGGGAGGACTGAAGCAGAGCAGAGGGAGAAGGGAAATGCAAAGGAAGAAAGCGATCTTAAGATATCTAAGAGTGGATTCCATAATAACTCGCTGCTTGCTTCTCTAGCAGGCCCCCAAAACAGGTGCAGTGCAACAATTTTGTGTTGCCTTTGTGCTACCCAAGAGATGGACCTCCATGTCGTTCTTCATGCCACTGGCTACTATTCTGATATGAATTTATTTCTCAAATTTCAAAACTGATGTTATCTGTTATGTCCATGATAGAATAAGACAGCTGCATTGAGTGGAGAATGATTGCCAATTCTGGAATCTACAATTGTTTCCTTTAAGGAAAAAAAAAAAAAAACCACCCAATTTTATACTTTTCTTTAAGTAACGGAGCAGCAGCGAGGGGGAAATTCCTTCGAAAGCCAACTGGAAGAGCTACAGCCTGAATAATTAAAGTCAGAAGATGAAACATGCATTATCAAGGGTGAGTGGAAATAATTACTGATTCATCTTTATTTACAATATCAAGGCCAGAGATTGCAGGAGGGAAGGAAGCCTTTCGACCCATGGAAACACGGAGTGAATTAATTTCTCCCTGCCAAGTCCGGTGCTTTCTCTTTGGACCAGGAACGGAGCAGCTCCGATGGAAGAGATGCTCATTTTTTATTTAAGAGAGTTAAGCAAATAAAAGGAAGGGGAGAATGATATTTCAGACATACTATATCCAAATGCATCCTGGGTTTATTTGTTTTCTTTAAAGAGGCCCCTTCCATCAAAAGGTCATTAACTGGAAAGTAAATCAGAAGTGCAGAGAGCAACTTTAAAGTTACCTGCTTACCAAAGATCAGGGAAATGGGTCCATAATTCCCAGGAATGTATGGTTGGGAAAAGCACTGTGCTTTCCCTTTCAAGAGGATGCCTTGCAAATGGAAAATTATACTGCTGGAATGACCTTGGATTTCTGATACAGAGAAAAAGAGAGGGGGCGAGAAGGAGAGAGGGAGAGGGAGGAATAGAAAGGAAGAGGAGAGGAGAGGGAAAAGGAGAGAAGAAAAGGGAGACAGTTGGAGGGAGGGGGAAAGAGATGGCGAGGGAGGGGGAGAGAGAAGGAAGGAGAGGGAAAGAGGGAGAGAGGAGGAGGGAGGAAGAGAGAGGGAGAGGGAGGAAAGGAAGGAGGGAAGGGAAGAGGAGTGGGAAAAGGAGAGAGAGAAGAAAGAGAGAATTGGAGGGAGAGGGAATGAGAGGGAAAGGAAGAGAGAAGGAAGGAGAAGGAGGAAGGGGAGAGGGGGAGGAAGAGAGAGGGAGTGGGAAAAGGAGAGAGAGGGAAAGAGGAGGAGAGGGAGGGGGAGAGAGAAGGTAGGAGAGGGAGAGAGGAGGGAGGGGAGAGGAAGAGACGAAGGAAGGAGAGGGAGAAAAGGAGGGGACAAGGAGGGAAGAGAAAGAGAAAAAGGGAGGGAAGGAATGGAGTAAAGAGGGAGAGGGAGAAGAAGCCCTGGAAAACGGTTTCCACCACTAAAAAAACCCCAAACTCAATAAGGGAACACCCATCCTTTGCACAACGACGTGACTTTTCCGGCCCCTTCAGCCATGAAATCCCGGAAGAGAACCCCCCCACACCAGAAAAGTTTCCACTAACACTCCATGCAGTTCGTCTCTATCATGATTGGGGGAGGGGGGGGGAGAAGGGAGCTACCATCCTTTGGTTCTTCTAAGGGAAGAGGGAGGGGGAAAGAGAGAGAGGAGACAATTGTCGGTCAAGACAAATAATTTAAAAGCGAGATCCTGAACACGTCGAGACACCCAGACGAGAAAAGAGGAAGGAATTTTTTAAAATAAAAAAAGAAAGAAAGAAAGTAGTAGTCCTGGGGGGAGCACCCCCTCCGGCCCCCTGAGATCCTCAAATGAAAAAGATGTCCTCCAAAATCCGGCTCTCTTCCAAATCCGCCAGCCCGTTGCTCTGGCCTCGGGGGGATCTCCACCCGCAGCGGGGTTTCCTGCAGGTCCTACTCTGGGGTTGGATCCCTCTGGGGAGGCCGTGGTGATCTTCCTGCCTCGGGCTCATGGCCGCTACCAGGTCCAGGAGAGAAGTCTCGTACCTGGAGAAGAGGAGGAGGAGGAGGAGGAGGAGGAGGAGGAGGAGGAGGAGGAGGAGAAGATGGGAAGGTTATCACGTTTTCATTTTTTTTTTTTCCCTGGGGTTGAGAACAATTAGCCAGCGGGACAGCTGGCCACCAAAAGTTGCGGGTGCTCCACCGCTGGGAGTATTTTTAGAAAGAGACCGGATGATTAGTTGTCTGAAATGGGGGATAGGGATTTCTGCTTGAGTAAGGGGGCTGGACTAGAAGACCTCCAAGGACCCTTCCAATTCTGTCGTTCTGTCCAGGGTCCCCTGCTTGAGTCAGGGTTAGACAAGAAGGCCTCCAAGCAAGGATGGGATGCTACCGGTTCTGCCCGGTTCTATAGAGCCGGTAGCTCTGAAGAATAGCAGACACAGAACCGGTTCTATGTCTGCTGCTGTTTTGGCCCACCTGCCTGCCCGGGTTCTTACCTGTCCTTGATTTCCTATTTTTTCAACCTCAGCTGCTTTGTTTAGCACAGCTGAGGTTGAAAAAGCAGGGAAAATGTGTTTTTTCAAACGCTGTGCACCCACGAGCTTTTTAGCTGTCCAGGCAGCACAGCTAAAGGTTTTTTTACATGCATGCGCAGCAAAACATAATCACCGAACCAGTAGTAACGCCGGTTGAATCCCACCCCTTCCAACTCGGTTATTCTCTCTCAGGTCTCTTGCTTGAGCCAGGGGTTGGCTTCCAAGGTCCCTTCCAACTCTGCCATTCACAATGTTCTCCAATGTTGGCAACCCCTTTGCGACCTTTTGACACGCAAAGTGAAAGGGAAGCCGGTGTTCTGATCGAAGCTTCCCAGGGTCACAAAACCGACTCCTCATCCTGGTAAAACCCCTTTAATTTGGGTTAAACTACATTCCTCTCCAGCAAAGTACAACAGTCTTTCACGAGATTTCACAACGACAGACCTTTATCAGGCTTGGAGAGTTGCCAGGCCGATAGCTTCTAAACGCCACACTGTAGCAGCAATTACTTGGCAAGAAGTCAGGAACAGATCGTCACCCTAATGAATTGACCTAATTGTCTCATGCAAACCCCATTCCCCTTTCACTCCTCTTTATTCCCTATGGGAGGGGCCATTCACTTTCCACCTGAGCCTTTACTCCCTAGTTGACCCTTGTTCCTTAACTGTTCACCTCTCCTGGCAGCTCTGTGCATGTGCACACTGGGAACAGGCTCCCGCTGTTCTTCTTCCCCACTGATCTCCGACTCTAAAGGCAGCTGATAACTGTCAGATGGCCCTGGCCCCATCTCTGCCTCCAACACACAGCCCTTAGCAGGGCCTTCCCCAAATTCCAGGATTGGTCCAGGTTCTTCCCCAACCTCCTCACTGTCTGAGTCTGCCGACAGCTCCCCCGGCTGCTGAAGGGCCACAATATCTGGATTCATTTAACAACCATGTCGCTAATTGAACAACTGCAGTGATTCATGTAAGAACTGTGGCAAGGAAGTCCAAGTGCCCATTGAAAAAAGCACCTTCTTAAGCCCATGTCACACTGCCCAACGGATGCAAAAAGGACACAGCGGACGAGCAAAATGTTCCATCCGTTGTTATCCGCTCTCAAAAGGGGCTAAAATTTGCATAACCGGAGCGGATAACACGGACACGGGGAGGACGCAGGGCGGATGCAAAGCGGATGCGGAACGGAAGCCTAGCGGATGGAAGCGGATGGGAGCGGATGGCACATCTGCAGGGCTTCCGGGGGGCCTCAGCGAAGCGGACGCAGAATGGATACAGCGGATGCAGAACGGACGCCGAGCAGATGAAGCGGATGCACAGCGGATGCACAGAGGATGCACAGCGGATGCCTGGCGTTAATTGCACATGCGGGGAGGATGCATTGTGTCAGCCCTGTGGATATAACGGAAGTAGCTCGGAAGCAGGTCGCCATTCAGAGGAAAGACCTGCTGCCGGACGGATTGGCTGCCTTGCCTGCCCTGCCTGCATGTCTGCCTGCCAGCCTTGCTACCAGCCTCCCTGCCAGCCTTGCTACCAGCCTTGCTGCCAGCCTCCCTGCCAGCCAGCAACCCCACAACCATGTGGAAGCACAGCAAGCCTCAGCCATCTGCTGCCAGCCCTTGCAAGAGGGACAGGGCTACCATCCCGCACCCTGGCCGTCACTCTGGTTCTGCTAGGGCTTCTGCAGCACGGGCTCGCTCTTCTGGGGCTGGCGCTTCTGCTGCTTCTGCTTCTGGAGGAGCTGATGACAAGCACTCCAGCACCAGCCACCTCCACAGCACCTGCACCCTTCACCCCTGGGACTGAGCGACCAAGAGGAGTGCCAGAGACTCATTTTTGTTTTATAGCTTGTTGTTAATAAAGTCTAGTTTTGATTCACACACTTGCTTCATTTCTTTTTTTTAATAAAGTCTTGGTGGAAACTTTTAGACATGGTTTAAGCCTTTGCATGCTTGTGGGATGTATTAAGATAGCAGTGGGTTGGGTTGAGATAGCAGTGGTATGGGCAGGGATACCTTTGGAATGGGTAATAGCTGTGGGATACATAAACCTCCAGTGCAAGCATAGTGGGACTGTATGGTCCACCCTCCCAGGTGCCACACCCCTTTATTATCAATAATAATGTAATAATTATCCACACATGTCAACATAAACACAACTCTTTATTAAACGCCCTGTTCATTGTAGGCCAACCAAACATACATGGCCCAATCTCATCCGTGTGATGAGACAGGCTGAAGGAAGCATCCATTAAGCATCCTGTCTTGCCACTTCACTGCTCCAGCTGGGGAGTTGCACCATTGTCTCAGAAGGTTGCGCTGCTTCTTTGCTTCATGTGAGGCTCTGTTGGGGCCTTGCACAGGTTTCGCCCTTGCCTCCATTCCCCAGGCTCCATGTCCCCATTGCCTTGCTGGAGGTCCACGAGCCTGTTCTGCAAGACTGGGTAGTGGGTGCTCATGAGATTGTGCAGGATGCAGCAAGCTTCCATGATCCTCCTCACGGTCTCTGGGCAATGCTGCATGGTGGTGAGAAGTACCTGGAACCTGTTGGCCAGGATGCCAAAGGCATTCTCCACCACCCGCCTTGCCCTGGACAGCCTGTAGTTGAAGATCCTCTCTTCACGGGTGAGGAGTCTGGAAGTGTAGGGCTTCATGAGGTAGGTTGTGAGGGAGAAGGCGTCATCCCCCACGATGAAGTAGGGCACATCTTGTGTGTCGTTGGGCAGGGGTTCTGGATCTGGGAAGCCCACGATGAGGTTGCCTTCCAGCTCCTCCTTGAGGTGACTGGCGTTGTATACCTGGGCATCTGAAGATGAGCCGTTGCCTGAAGCATCGATGTACATGAACTTGTAGTCAGCATCAACCATGGCAAAGAGGATGATGCTGAAGAAGCCCTTGGAGTTGAAATAAGTGGACCCCGACTTGGCTGGAGCTTTGCAGGCCACGTGCTTACCATCTATGGCTCCAACGGTGTGTGGTAAGTTCTACTTCTGATACCACTGCTCTGCAACTTTCTTCCATCCTTCTTCAGTGGAGGGGCACTGGAGGAGCTCCTCCTTGTATTCTTCGATGATGACCTGCACCACTTCTCTGACCACAATGCTGATGGTGTTGAATGGCACCCTCCAGCCGTACTGCATGCTCCTGTAGGTGGTCCCTGAGGCCAGGTGGCGCAGAGTGAGTGCCACCTTGAGCCCAGGTTCCAGGCTGGGCCAGAAGCTGGTGTTTGCCTTGGTCAACCTGGGTGTCAGCCGCTGCACAACTTCATCAAACATGGCTGGAGGCATCCTCATGAAGTTCTGGAACGTCCAAGTGTCTTCGCTCCTGAGCTCCACCATCAGCTTGTTGTCCAGTCCGTCCTCTGCTCTTCTGGTGAACCATCTTTAGACCCAGACTCTTTTTGGGTGGCTCCTTTTCTTCTCGCAGTAGAGTTCACAGAGCCTGCAGATGGCTTCGCACTGTTGCAGAAGGATGGTGGCTGCCGAAAGGACTTTGTCCACGGTGGATATGACTGGATTCTGTGGAAGAGGAAGAGCCAGATGAAGCCTGCAGAGGTCTGCACCGCTGGGCTGCTGTTCTGAAAGTGAGATGCAGGCGAGTTGCTCTCCCTTTTTATAGGCAGTATAGGTTTTCCACTATGCGTCCTTTTGCATCCTGTAGGCATCCTGTAGACATCCTTAATATCCGAGATAGGTCTCCTCTGTGAACGTTTTTTTCCATTTTAAATGCTTTGTTTCCGTTCTGCATCCGCTAGGCATCCGTTCTGCATCTGTTCTGCGTCCATTCCGCTTCCTCTCTGCATCCGGGCAGATGCGAGTTGCGCGGATGCGCAGCGGATGCCTAGCGGATATAGCGGATGCGTAATGGATGCAGAATGGATGCGTAGCGGATGCATAGCGGATGCAGAACGGATGAACTGGATACATTTTCCGCGCAAAAGTTTTGGGCAGCCCAAAACTTTTGGAGCGGATGAAACGTCCATAAACGGATGCTGGACGGATAGAGAGGAAGCCAAACGGAGGCAGTGAGTACATCACGTTTTCCAACGGATGGCAAGGTTTTTTGTCCATTTTACATCCTCTTTGCATCCGCTGGTTCAGTGTGACATGGGCTTTATGCATGTCATTTTTCACTAACTGTTTGGCACCCACTTAAAGAATTTCCCAAATATTGCATTGCCCTGTGGATCATCATGAGCTCATTCGAATCCTTTTGAGAACTATTTAGGCCTAAACTGTAGAACTTTATGGTCTCAAATGGAGTCCTGAGAGATTTGCTGGGTTTTTTTTTTTCCCAAAGATGCAATTAAATCTCACCCAGACCCCCAAACAAAAAATACTCATTAAGCATTAAGCAGGACCTCCAGATGGGCTAGGAATAAACATGCTGTCACAAATACGGTTAGTAAATGGTTAGAATCCCTTGGTAAGAGTGCACTTGGAATACAGTTTTGGTCACCAAAGTGTAAAAAAAAAATGTTGAGACTCCAGAAAGAGTGCAGAGAAGAGCAAAAAAGAGGATGAGGGGACTGGATGCTAAAACAAATGAAGAAAGACTGCGCGAACTGGATATGTCTAGTCTTATGAAAAGACAGACTAGGGGAGACATGATAGCAATGTTCCAATATCTCAAGGGTAGCAACAAAGAAGATGGGGGTCAACCTATTCTCCAAAGCAGTGGTCGCCAACCAGTGGGCTGGGGACCACTGGTGGTCTGCGAGAAAATTTTGGTGGTTGGCAGAGAAATGTCCCCCCCCCAAAGCAATGAATCCAGGCTGTGCGTGAACACAAGGCTGCCCCACCCACATGGCCCGCGGGAACACAAGGCTTGCATCGCTTGCATTGTGAACAACACGAGGTAGTGAGGGGAGGGGGGAAAGGGAGGAGGGATAGAACTTGCCTCACTCACCCCATGTGTCTGGCCTGGCCACTGGGCTGCTTCTTTCTTCTGCTTTTGCATGCACACAAGGAAAGCAGCAAAAGTCTCTCTTTTCCCCCTCCCCCAAACTCCACCAGAAATGAGTCTTTGGGACCCTGCAAGGCTTCCTGCTCCAAGAGGCTGCGCCGGCACAACATGTTTCACCGACTCATTTCTGACAGAGTTTGGGGGAGAGAAAGAAAGACTTCTGCGGCTTCTGCTGCTTTCCTTGCATGAAGCCAAAAGTCCCCCCCCCCTACCCAAGAATGGAGCTGGAGATGGCATCCTGCAATCTCAAATAAAGAACGATCGATTGGTAGGAAAACGGGGTAGGGAATTTTCCTGCAGAATTTTTGGGGGATTTTCCCAGGGTCTCTGGTCTGCGGGATTTAAAATTATGAGTTTGGTGGTCCCTGAGGTCCAAAAAGTTGGCAACCCCTGCTCTAAAGCACCTGAAAGCAGGACAAGAAGCAACAAATGGAAACTAATCAAGGAGAGAAGCAACTTGGAATGGAATGGAATAGAATAGAACAGAGCTGGAAGGGATCTTGGAGATCTTCTAGTCTAGCCCCCTGCTCAAGCAGGAGAACCTTTCTTAAAAACCTCCAGTGATTTCTGGAGGCAAGCTGTTTTTAACCTAGAACTTAGGAGAAATGTCCTGACAGTGAAAACAGTTAACAAGTGGAACAACCTGCCTCCAGAAGTTATGGCTGCTCCATCATTGGAGGCCTTTAAGAAGAGACTGGACAGCCACTTGTCTGAAATGGTATTAGGGTTTCCTGCCTGAGCAGGGGGGTTGGACTAAAAGACCTCCAAGGTCCCTTCCAATTCTAAGGTTATTCTATTGCTACTTGGCTTCCTGAACTGGCAAACATACTCTGGGGCCTATTTCCAATTTCCTTCAATTTCCCATCTCGCTAGTCCTGCGGAGGAGTGCTTCCAATAAGCCGAGATGTTGTGTAGAAAGGAGGGGGGGGGGGGGGAGGAGGAGGAGAAGAGGAAGAAGAAAAAGGAGGAGGAAGAGGAAGAAGAGGAGGAGGAAGAAAAAGAAGAAGAGGAAGGAGAAGGAAAGGGAGAGGGAGAAAGAGAAGACTGAGGGGTCCTTGGTGCTATCTGAGACTGGGTGGTTTTCTTGCAGACATTTCATGACCAAACTAGGTAATATCATTAGTGCTAGAAGGGAGTGGAGCTTGTAGAGAGGAGGAGGAGGGAGAGGAAGAAGAGGAGGAGGAGGAGGAGGAAAAAAGAAGAAGAAGAAGAAGAAGAAGAAGAAGAAGAAGAAGAAGAAGAA
>BLBF01000080.1:3441806-3465636 GCA_015471245.1 Laticauda colubrina | reverse complement strand
TCTAGTCCCGCCTTAGACCTAAAAGCCAGCTGGATTACTTAGGATCAGTCCTTCTCTCTGTCAACTCACCTCACCTCACAGGGTTGTTGTTGGGAAAATAGGAGGAAGATGTGTTGGATATGTTCGCCACTTTGAACAATTTGTAAAAATGATACAAGTGGGATACAAAATAAATCATTAAAATCAAATCAAATCAAAGTGGTGCCTGTACCAGCCCTCTTACCGCCAAGCTCCTTGCTGCATTGGGGAGGTAGCTGCCGTCACAAGCTCCTTCTTGACGGCTGTCACTCCAGGAGATGTGGTGGAATCCTTCCCAGACATCCCTGTGGAAAAAGGAGAAACTTTTGTAGCCGTCTTTTCTTGCTTTGTCTGATTTTTAACAGTGGGCCCGTGCAGCAAGCTATTCTTTGTGGAGCTTTAGATCTGGTGAATGTATATTTTGAGGGTCGCTTGGGAGTCTTTATTTTTTAAAAATACTTTTTTATTATTTTTTTGTTTCAACAAACATATCATTGGATGAACAGTGTGGTTCCAGAGTGTTTTACAGTTTAGAACAAATATGACAAGAATTTCATATTTAATACTGTTGACATTCTTATATAATTTGATATTAATACACATATTTTCTTAAATTATCAATCTTAATTATTCAATATTACCATGTACTATTTTTGTGTTAAATCTCTGCATTCTTGACATCACTTCTTTTATTATAGATACTATATTAATAATAATATTTGCAGTGTTTAACAAGTTATATAATTCTAATAACCATTCATACATTCATATTAAATTATATTTTCCATTATTTATCCTTTTTTTGGTTTTGGTTGCCCTGGAGTCTTAATTGCATCTCCGCTACCACCCCCGAGTAGAATTGGCATCACGACTGTGGTTTCAGCCTGTGACAGGCAGCTATTCTCCAAGGAGCAGCGGGCCAAATCTTGAAAACTTTGCCTTGAAATTTCTGGCTTTGGAACAGGGAGAAGGGAATTCCCAAAGCTTCTTGTGTATTTGCACAAGAACTGGGAGAGTTTCAAAAACGAACATGGAACCATCTGACAAGGAATCATGGATGGAAATTGAACAAGAAGAGAGATTCAAACCTAGAAATAAGGAGACATTTTTCTGACAGTGAGAACAATCAACCCATGGAACAGAAGTTGCCTTCGGAAGTTGTGGGAGTTTCATCACTGGAGACTTTCAAGAAGAGGCTGGACTTCAGAAATGTGTCCTGTCAGAAATGGTGTAGGGTCTACTGCTTGGGCAGAGGGTTGGACTAGATGACCTACAAGGTCCCTTCCAACTCTGTTAATCTGTTAAATCTTAACGTGCTTGTGCTATCACTTTGCTGAACACCTACTTCTCACATTGCTGTCTGATGTGTATGTATGTTTAAATGTATATTTATCCATGTTGTATGGCTATATTTCGTGGCTTTTTCCCCAGTTCTTTTTCTTCGACTCTGGCATCTCCTGGTACAGCGATGTCAATAAATTATGTTTTGGTTTTTGACAGCTGTGATTGTTTATTGTTATTATTAAATTAATGATTTTATTATTTTTATTATTTATTTCTTATATCTTATTTTATTTATTAATTAAAATATATATTATCCTACAAGATCTTCACCTCCACCTCCTCCTTCTTCCTCCTCCTCATCTACCTCCTCTTACTGCTACTATGATGATTATGATTATAATGTTGCTTTGCATGTTCACTGAGAGCTTCTGTATAGGAGACAAATTCTTCTGTGTGTAATCACAATTTTAACCAAATACCCATTGCTAAGCGATAGTGTTCAGTGAGTTTTGACCCATTTTATGAGCTGTCTTGCCACTGTTGTTAAGTGAATCACTGCAGTTGTTAAGTTAGTCACATGGTCGTTAAGCGAATCTGGCTTCCCCATTGACTTTGCTTGCCAGAAGATCGTAAAGCTGCAACTGTCATAGATGTGAGTCGGTTGCCAGGCGTCTCAATTCTGATCACGGTACCATGGGGATGCTGGAACGGTTGTAAGTATGAAGAACGGTCATGTCACCTTTTCCAGTGCCACTGTAACTTGGAACGGTCACTAAATGAAGTGTTGTCAGCTGAGGGCAACCTGTTTAAGCAAAATGGACTCCTTGCTCATTTGAATGAATATTCCCTTTGTTTGGCTGAGCTTCTCTTGTTCCTATCCAATGTTCTGTCCTAAGCTTCCCCAAAAAGCACTAAGCAGACTCTTTGTCCCAGCAAAACCTTCCTTTTATTCAACGAAGGTGAATTTCTTGCATCCACATTCAGCCAAAGGCCTGGCAAACAGTCTTCCAAGGGTGTAATGAGGAGCATAAGCCTCATCTAGCCTGGAGAGCTGCCAAGCAACTGTTTCCAAACCCAGTGCTGACAAGGAAGGACTCAGCACGAGTCTCTGAGATGCACAGACAGATCTTTACACTGCTGCAACAAACTGTTTCTTACAAAAGCTCCCTCCCCTTTTGCTCCTCTTTTAATCCCTAGAGGAGGGGCCCTTCATCATTCATCTGTATCCTTACTTCCAAGTCAACCCTTGTTCCTTAGCTGTTCCCTTGGCAGCTCTGCGCATGCACACACGGGGAATAGGCTCTGGCTGTTCTTCTTCCCCACTGATCTCCGACTCCAAAGGCAGCTGATAACCATCAGATGGCCTTGGCCCCATCTCTGCCTCCAACGCAGAGCCCTCATCTGAGCTTTCCCCAGACTCCAGGACTGGCCCATGTGCCTCCCAAACCTCCTCGCTGTCTGACTCCGCTAGCCGCCAGCAGGCCACAACATCCAAGAAGAAAAATTGAGATGACATCAGAAGTCACTGCTCCCCACAGATGTATAAACATACACAGATGTGGAGGAAAGCTGGACATTTGATTCCATGTAGCATTGTCGGACATTGCACGAAATCAATGGGACAAAAAAAGGAGCACACAACCGTCGCCACCGGGACGCCTTTTGGATCTGCTCCAGAATCTCCAATAACCCTTCTGTCGATGGAAGCAGGGAAGACCATCTGTTAATTATTCCTAATCATACTCTTGATGGCCAGCCAACGTACACCAGCCTATGATTTTCCTAGCAAATGGCTCTGAAAGAGGGAGTGTGCAATAAAAGGGGAAGAGAAGAGGAACTGGGCAGGGAGGTCAGCCTGCTTTTCAGATATTTAATTCACAAGGAAGAATTTTGAAACAATGGAGGGTAGCAAGCCTCATCCATGGTAGTTGCAAGAGAGGGTGGGGGAGGGAGGGAGGGAGGGAGGGAGGTGGTGAGAGGGAGGAAGAGGAAAAAGAGGAAGGGAAAGAGGAAAAAGATGGAGGAGGAGGAAGAAGAAAGGAAGGAAGGAGGAGGAGGAGAAAGAGGAAGAAGAAAAGGAGGAGGAAAGAAGAAGAGGAGGATAGAAGAAAAGGAAGAAGGAGGAGAACGATGGAGGAGGAGGAAGAGGAAGAAATGGAAGGAGAAGGAGAAAGAAGAAGAAGAGGAGGAGGAAGAGGAAAAATAGGAGAAGAAAAGGAAAGAGGAGATAGAGGAAGAGAAAGAAGAAAAGGTGGATGAAGAAGAGGAAGGAGGAGGAGATTTAGATAAAGACAGATAAAGGGGGAAAAAAAACCCACAGTAAGAATTGCCCCTGAAAACTACACGGATTGCAACAGGGCTTTTTTTCTCCAGCTTGAACTGATTGCATGGAGCAATCTTATGAGACAACTATTAGAATTCATGGCGCGCTCCAGAAAAGAGCTGAAATGTCAGCCGAGTTGAGAGCACAAGTAATGGATCCTGAACTCCTGTTAGTCAAAAATAGTTTTGTTTCAAATTAGAAATTGATTTCTTTTGGACACTAGACCTTTTGCCAGCTTTCCAACATTTGTAGCGGAGCTTTGCAAGAGATTAACCTGCACCCTCTGGTTCAGGGAGCCCTCTGATGATCCCTTTCCAAAGTTTCTTTGCAGCAGAAGTCTTTCTCTCGTTTTTTCTCTCCCTCTTTTTTAAAAATAAAATAAAATAAAATATCTGCCTTGTTCAATAGGGCAATGGATTTGTTCCCAGGAGAGGAACACACATTTTTTTCCTTTCTTGGTAGGCTTCTGCTGACACCCATTGCAAACCGGTTGATAAATTTAAAAGGAGAGAAAAAGGAAAGGGCAGAGGGTGAAACTATCCAAAAAGAAGTAAAGAAAGAAAAAAAAGAAAGAAAGAAAGAAAGAATGAAAGAAAAAAAGAAAGAAAGAAAAAAAGAAAGAAAGAAAGAAAAAAAGAAAGAGAAAAGCAGCATTTGGGTAACCAAAAGGTTAGGGGAGGATTTGCAAAAAAGCCCAAAACTCCTCCGCTTTGTGTATTTTCACGGGCGGAAGAAAAAGTACTTTGCTTTGTTCCTAAAAGTGGAGCTGCTGAGCCAAAAGCAGGAAAAACATTTGTCATTAAAATATCTCTGGCTCAGAAGATGCTGTTTTCCTGAGATTAGGATATGGGGAAATTTGGGGAACATTTAGAAAAATTGCACGATAAAAATTCACTTCTGGAATGGCTTCTATCCCCTCCAAAATCACGTCTCGTTCTCCTTTTTTTCTTCTTTCTGATTGGGTGGTAATAGCAATAGCACTTAGATATATATAACGCTTCATGGTGCCCTCTTAAAGTGGTTTACAGTCAGCCTATTGTCCCTAACAATTTTTACCGACCTTGGAAGGATGGAAGGCTGAGTAAACCTGATGATATTCGAACTGCCAAATGGCAGTCAGCTGGCAGTCAGATAACAGATAACAGATAATCAGAGTTGGAAGGGATCTTGTAGGTCATCTAGTCCAAACCTCCACCCAAGCGGGGGATCCTACACCATTTCTGACAAATGGCAGTCCAATCTCTTCTTGAAAGTCTCAACTGATGGCGCTCCCACAACTTCCGAGGGCAACTTCTGCTCCATGGGTTGATTGTTCTCCCTGTCAGAAAGTTTCTCCTTATTTCTAGGTTGAATCAGTTTCTATCCATTATTCCTTATCTGGCCTACCGACCCTTTGGAAAATAGCTTGACCCCTTCCTCCTCTCTGGGGCAGCCCCTCAAATATTGGAAGATGCTCTCCTGTCTCCCCTGGTCCTTCTCTTCCCGAGACCAGCCAGGCCCAGTTCCTGCAACCATTCATCAAATGTTTTAGTCTCCAGTCCCCTCATCATCCTGGTTGCTCTTCTCTGCACTTTTTCTAGAGTCTCAACCTCTTTTTTATAATGTGGTGACCAAAACTGGATGCAGTACTCTAAATGTGGTCTTTGTAAGACTTTATAGAGTGGTGTTAGTACTTCCCTTGATCTTGACTGTACTCCTCTGTTAATACAATTTAGGATTGCATTAGCTTTTTTGGATGCTGCTGCACATTCCTGGCTCATATTTAGCTGGTTGTCCCCTCAGACTCCAGGATCCCTCTCACAGTTACTGCTATTGAACCTGGTTTCACCCAGTCTATATGTGTATTTTTGGTTTTTCTTGCCTAAGTGTAGGACTTTCCTCTTCTCTACATTGAATTTCATTTTGTTAGATAGGGCCCAGTGTTCTAGTCTGTCAAGATCCATCTGGATTTTGAGCCCATCTTCTTGGGTGTTGGCTATTCCCGCCAGTTTAGTATCATCTGCAAATTTGGTAAGTTCCCCTTCTATTCTCTCATCTAAGCCGTTAATGAAGATATTGAAGGAAAAGTCCTGGGCCTAAGACGGAACCTTGTGGCACCCCACTGCTTCCTTCCCTCCATGTAGACTTAGACCCATTCAGGGCTACTCATTGAGTACGGTTTGCCAGCCAGTTGCGAGTCCATCTAATGGTGGTGCTATCTATTCCACTTTTTTCTAGCTTCCTAAGAAGTAGGTTGTGGTCTACTTTGTCAAATGCCTTGCTGAAATCTAAATATATTCTGTCCACAGTATTTTGCTGGTCTACTAATTTAGTCACTTTGTTGAAGAATGAAATAAGATTGGTTTGGCATGATCTGTTCTTACCAAACCCGTGCTGACTGCTGGTTATTATTTTACTTGTTTCTAGATGTTGGCAGATCTGTTTTTTTATTATCTTTTCCGGTATCTTCCCAGGTATTGATGTTAGGCTGATTGGTCTACAGTTTCCTGGGTCTGTTGTTTTTTTTTTTTAAATCTTTTTTGAAGATGGGAACCACATCAGCTCTTTTCCAGTCTCTGGTAGTTCCCCGGTGCTCCAGGATTTTTGAAAGATATGGTGCAGCGGTTCTGAGATGACCTCTGCCAGCTCCTTTAAAACAGTCAGCAGTTCTGCATTCTAACCACTGAGCCACCATGGCTCAAGGAAGGAAGGGAGGGAGGGAGGGAGGGAGGGAGGGAGGGAAGGGAGGGAAGGAAGGAAGGAAGGAAGGAAAATAAAGAAAGAAGATAAGGAAGGAATAGAAATAGCACTCAGACTTATATGTCACTTCAGTGCTTTTCCAGCTCTCTCTAAGTGGTTTACAGGGTCAGCCTCTTGCCCACAACAATGTAGGTCCTCATTTTACCGGCCTCGGAAGGACAGAAGGCTGAGTCAACCTGGAGCCTGGTGAGATTCGAATTGCCAGATTGCAGGCAGCCGGCAGTCAGCAGAAGTAGCCTCCAGTACTGCATTCTAACCACTGCACTACCACTTGATTTACAGCCATTCCTTTCGTGACTATGGTTCATTTAGTGGCCAGTCATAGTTACAACAGTGCTGAAAAAAGTGACTTATAACTGTTTTTCACACTCATGACTGTTGTAGCATTCCCGTGGTCACATGATCAAAATTCAGGCACTTGGCAACCATACTTATGACGGAGTTCTGACCTAGGCTTCCCAAGATCATGAAGCAGACTCTTCATCTCGACAAAACCCCTTTTATTTAGGTCAAAGTGATTTCCTCTCCAGCAATGTCCCAGCCAACAGTCCTTCATGAGATTTCACAACGACAGACCTTTATTAGGCTTGAGTTAGAGTTGCCAGGCCGATATCTTCCAAATGCCACACTGTAGCAGCAATTACAGTGAACAGACCTTCACCCTAATGAATTAAATTAATTGCCTCCTGCAAACACCCTCTCTTTCGCTCCTCTTTATTCTCTATGGGAGGCGCCATTTCCTATCCAACTGAGCCTTTACTCCCAAGTCAACCCTTGTTCCTTAGCTGTTCCCTTCTTCTGGCAGCTCTGCGCATGAGCACACTGGGAACAGGCTCCAGCTGTTCTTCTGCCCACTCATCTCCGACTCTGAAGGCAGCTGATAACTGTCAGACAGTCCGAGCCCCCTCCCTGCCTCCGACACAGAGCCCTCATCTGAGCCTTCCCCGGACTCCAGGACTGTCCCATGTTCCTCCCCAACCTCTTCACTGTCCGAGTCTGCAGCCAGCTCCACTGGTCACTGACGGACCACAACACTCGGGGTCATCAAAAGAAGAAAAGATTCTTCTTTTGTGACCTTCTGACAAGCAGAGTCAAAGGGGAAGTCAGGCTCACTTAACAGGCATGTCATCAACTTAACAACTGCAGTGATTCACTTAACAATGGTGGCAAGATAGGTCATAAATTGGGGTAAAACTCACTAAACAAATGTCTCATTTATAGTAGTAAAACAGCTTGCCTCCAGAAGTTCTAAATGCTTAAACGCAGGAAGTTTTTAGTACGAGATTGGGTAACTATTTGTCTGAAGTGGTGTAGGGTTTCTTGCTTAAGCAGGGGGTTGGACTAGACAATCTCCAAGGTCCCTTCAAACTCTATTCGAATCCTATTCTAATTCTAATCTGTTCTGTTCTTTTCATTTAGCAACAGACATCTGGAGCTTAATTATGGATGTAACTCGAGGACTGCCTGCATTGGTGCAGAATAAAATAAAAGGGCCACTTCCACAAAAGATTTAAATGCAATTTGGTAGGTCTGATTTGAATGCAATGAGACCGAGATTAAAGGGGAAGCAGACTGGAAAATGGAGTTTGCAAAGGGAAGAATGAATTGCTTACAAAGGCTGTGATTTTAATAGCCCAGATTACTGATCTGATAGGCATACCTGCTGGATCTCCAAGGCACTGACACATGTGCTTGCGCTCACAGACATAGAGAGAAAGTACTAAATAAGTAATAAATGGAAAATGTTGGATGGGTGTAATGAATTATAAATAACGGCAAAACCAGCAAGAGTTGTATCGCTACAGAAAAGTGTTTAATGCATTTAAGACAGCAGGGAATGCAGAAAAATATATAAACATATCCTGCTGGGTGATGCCGTTTTGTATTTACTTTAGTTTGACTTTATTGTCCTTGCACCTTGTACAACGAAATTAAATACTATCTTCAGTGTATATGTATGACTATGAAAATAAAACAAAAACACACATCCTTCACATTCTATACATTGTATTTAAAACCCCAGATATTGGATTAATATTGCACTATACGGTAGAATTCAATAGAGTTATTATCCTAGAAGCTGTTTTTCAGCCTATTTGTCCTTGTTTTTATTATCCTGTACCACAGTGGTGAGATTCAAATTATTTTACTCCCTGTTCTGTGGGTGTGGCAGGGGAAGGATACTGTAAAATCTCCAGTCAGAGGTGGTATTTGCCTGTTCTCCAAACGACTCAAAATTTCCGCTACCGGGAAACATGTAAATTAAAAGAAATATCTAATGATGAAATAATAATTAAAAAAAATTCTATATTGCGCTGAACTAGATCGCTTAACATTAGAATTTAACGAATGAGATACTACAGAATTTTATGAAATATGGAAAAAATTATGATTGGAAAGATATGAAAAGAAATCAAAAAAATGCAAAATAAGAATCAAAGAGTTTATATTACAGAAAACACCTAAAATAGAAATGAATATGAAGAATTTCAATGTAAAGATATATATAGATGTGTGCGTGTGTGTGCGTGCGTGTATGTATGTGTGTGTGTGTGTGTATATATATATATATATATATATATATATATATATATATATATATATATATATATATATATATTTGTTTTCTTAAGTTTTGCGTGTACTTACATGCGTGGTATTCAGTTTTGTTCAGGTATTTTCCTACGTCATTATAGTTGTGCTTTTAAAGTTGTAGCAACATTTTGGCAGAATCTCATCTGCCATCATCAGGCTTCTGTATTGTGTTCGTCTGTAAGTCAGACTTACACCATATATATATATATGGTATACTGTCTGATGACATTCTGATACTATAATATTGTAAAGACTGCTGACATACTGCATGTCAAAACATCACCACGTTCAAATGTTTTTAAACTTCAATTTTCAATAAAATTCATTAAAAAAAATTCCACGACCAGTTCTCCAGAACTGGTCAGAACCTGCTGAATGCCACTTCTGCTCTTAATCCAGACACCTGCTTATCAAAAATTATTACATTCTATCTATAAAAATAAAACACAAGCGCACATCTTTCACATTCTATACATGGAATTTAAAACCCTTGGTATTGAATTAATATTGTACGACACAGTAGAATTCAAAAGTGCTACTGTCCTGGGATAGAAGCTGTTTTTCACTCTATTTGAACTTGTTTTTATTATCCTGTACTATCTGCCAGATGGTAGCAGTTCCAAAAAAGGGTTCCCAGGATGAGAGGATCTTTGAGAATATTTTGAACTTCCTTAAGGCAGCGGGAGCTGTAAAGCTCTTCCAAAGAGGGGAGAGGGCAACCCATGATCCTCTGGGCAATGATGTTAACCCTCTGGAGTTCTGGCCTATCTGCCATTATGTAATCGGCAAACCCTACACAGGTGCAGTAATTTGTATTTGCTTTAAAGAACACAGAAAAATTATGGCTTGGATACAAGGAATGGACCCATCGGTACTTTGTGTTGAGATATTCCAATTTCTTTTTTATTTTCTCACTGGGATTCAAGTCAGACCGGCCAGCACAGCTGCCTCAATACTAAAATTGACATTTCAATGGAAATCGTGTTTTTCGTTTATGTTTTAAGACCATTAACGTTTGTCCAGGTGAGACTCCATGGTGGCTGATGAGCCAGAAAATGAAAATAAATGATGAAGGTTTGCAGGAACATGCTTAATTATTAGGGACCACCAAAGTTCAGTCTTTAAAGAGTTAGCTAACTTAACTATGATTCAAAGGGAAGATTAAATGCAAACTTCTTAGAGGAGGCATGAGATATTTTTTTGAAGGCACTGCTTATGTCTGTATGCTGACTTTAACAAATGTATATGGTCTGGAGAAGTATTTCCCAACATTTTTTAAGACATGTGGATTTCAACTCCCACAATACCCCTGACTAGGGTATTCTGGGAGTTGAAGACACTACAATTGGGGAGAAGTCAAACGCTATTCGGTCTGTTGTCTTGGTGGTCCTTCATATCTCCAACATGCTTCCTTGCCATCCATCTATCTATTCATCTATCTATCTGTCTGTCGATTAATCCATCCACCCATTAAATATCTATCCATCCAATATCTATCTGTCTGTCTATCATCTATCTGTCTTAATATCTGTCTGTAGATCTTCTTCTTCATCATCATCTTGGCTATCTATCCATCCATCATCTATCCATCCATTATTTATCTATCTTTCTATCCATCCATCATCTATTTAACCATCCATCATCCATCCATTAGCTATCTATCTTTCTATCTCTCCATCCATCATCTATCTATTTATCTCCATCCATCCATCCAATCCATTCATTATCTATTTATCTACCTATCCATCCATCCATCATCCATCCATTATCTACCTACCTACCAACCCACCCAATCCCAGGGTCTTCAAACTTGACAGCTTTAAGCCTTGTGGACTTCAATTCCCAAAATTCCTCCTCCAGTCATGTTAACTCAGGAATTCTGGGAGTTGAACTCCATAAGTCTTAAACTTGCCAAGTTTGAAGACCCTTGATTTAATCTATGTACCATATATTTAAAATGTCTATCACTCTCAAATATTAAAATTAAAAAAGCAATAGATACCAATATTGTTGGTATTCATCCTGCCTCCCAGAACCAATGAATGACACCTACCGAGGCACCACTGTATCATCGGGTTTGCCTCACTTAAGGGCCTGTCACATAGGCTGATGGATGCACAGCGGATGAGAAAATTTTCCATCCGTTGTTATCCGCTCTCAAAAGTGCCCCAAATTTGCATAAACAGAGTGGACAACAACGGAAAGGAACGGACAGGGAGAGGACGTAGCCAGGATGTAAAGCGGATGCTCCACGGAAGCCTAGTGGATGGCAGCGGATGGAAGCGGATGGCACATCCGCAAGGCTTCCAAGGCTTCCACAGCGAAGCAGATGCACAGTGGAAGGAACGGATGCAGAGTGGATGCCTAGCGGATGAAGCGGATGCATCACGGAACCCTAGTGGATGCCTAGCGGATGCAAAGCGTTCACTGCGCATGCGGGGAGGATGCATTGCGTCAGCCCCGCGGATATAAAGGGAAGCAGCTCGCAAGCAGGTCACCATTCAGAGGAAAGATCTGCTGCCAGACACATCTCCAGCCAACAACCGTGGGGAAGAAGAGGAAGCCTGTGCCATCTGCTGCCAACCCTGGCAAGAAGGACAGGGCCACCATCCCACACCCTGGCCCTGACTCTGCTTCTGCTGGGGCTTCTGCTGCTTGGGCTGACTCTGCTGGTGATGGGTCTTCTGCTGGTGCTGCTCCTGGTGCTGGAGCTTCTGCTGGTGCTTACTCTGTTGGCGCTGATCCTGGTGCTGGTGCTTCTGCTGGTGCTTACTCTGCTGGCGCTGCTCCTCGTCCTGCTGGTCCTGCTGGTGCTTACTCTGCTGGCGATGCTCCTGGTCCTGCTGGTGCTCCTGGTGCTGCTGGTGCTTACTCTGCTGCTGCTGATCCTGGTCCTGCTGGTCCTGCTGGTGCTTACTCTGCTGCTGCTGATCCTTGTCCTGCTGGTGCTGCTGGTGCTGCTGGTGCTGCTACTGTTGTTGCTGCTGCTGATGTGGTGGAGCAGCCCCTAGAACCTCGAAGCCCCTCTAATGAGGGCCCAGATGGTCCTGCCAGAGGGAGGAAGAGGCATACGCGAGAATGGGAGAGGAGACAATACTCCATCGAAGAGGAACATGAGGATGAGGTGCTCGAATGGCTGAGGGAGAACGAGTATCTATGGTGGAAGGGACACAGGCTCTATCGAGACACCAAGAGGAAGCAGGCGGCTTGGAGAGAGAAGGCAGAGAGCCTGGGCTACACTTTGGAGGTCCTCCTCGGGTGGTGGAAGCACATGCACACCTGGTACGGGAAGCTGCACCTCAAGAAATCTGGCCAGGCCACGGTCAAGCTGATGGACCGGGAGACCTACGTGATGGCCAAGTGCAGCTTCTTGGAGGGTGAGATCCGCCACCGAGGAGCAGCCCCTCTGACAACCCTCTCTCTCAGGCAGCCCTCAGAGAGCCAGTCCTCTTCTGGCCAAGAGTCAGCTCCTGTGTCCAGGCAGGTATCTGTGGAGCGCCCCATGACGGAGACCCCCCCGACAGCTGCACTCCCCGTGGCGGAGCACGTGGAGGACCCCCTGACGCAGTGGGAGCAAGGAGAGGGCACTTCCACCAGAGTCCAATCCACATCCACCCCCAGCTCCAACTCCACAGAAAGCAGGCAGAGAGCCAGACCGAAGGGGCAGAGCCACACTGTCCTGCTGGAGATCAGGGACACCATCAAAAGCAGTGTAGATCTCCTCTCTCAGCTGGTACACACCGACATACCATCCTCAAACCGCAAGCCCTTCCTCACCTACGTCAACCAGAACCTCATGGACATGTCTGAATCACAGAACCAGGTGATAAAGGAGAGGATCACAGGTCTTCTGCACAACCCTCCAGGCCCAGCTGAACCTGCTCCGACCCAGTCCAGGTCTGCTCCTCCATCCCAGGTGATGTCACAGCCCTTCCAAGGCTTTCCACAGGCCCTCACCTACCAAGGCTACGGCTACCAGGAGGTCCAGCAGCACAGGCAGCCCTTCCCAGTCCAGCCACAGGTTCATCGAACGTCACCGATGCCACCGATGCCACCAATGCCACCCATGCCACAGATGCCACCCACGCCACAGATGCCACCCACGCCTCACCTCGCTCACCTGCAGACCAGACAGTCCCACTACAGTCCTCCTTCCTCCACCCCACAGCCAAGCCCGGCCTCAAAACATCTGTCATCGGTCTTGGGACTGACACCCCATGTCATGGAGGAAGGGGCTCTCAACATCACAGGACTGAGCCAGCTCTCTGAGAGCTTCCTCCACACACCATCCCCTATTGTCATCTCGGGGCCAGGCACCCCAATGGTGCCTGAGACCAGCCCTCCAGCAGCAGCCACCTCAACAGCACCTGGACCCGTCACCCCTGAGACTATGGGCACGCCTCAGAGTGACTGAGAAGAGTGCCAGAGACTGGATTGCTATCTGTTGATTTTATCTTTGCTTGGGACACTTTACTTGGCTCATTTTGCTTTTACAGTTTGTTATTCATAAAGTTTGTCTTTGCTTCACACACTTGGTTCATTTATTTACGTAAATAAAGTCTTGGTGGAAACTTTTAGAAATGGTTTAAGCCTTTGCATGCTTGTGGGATGGGTAAGGATTGCAGTGGGATGGGCAGGGATACCTGTGGGATGGGTAATATCTGTGGGATGGGTTAAGATAGCAGTGGGATAGGCAGAGATACCTTTGGGATGGATAATAGCTGTGGGGTGGGCAGGGATACCTGTGGGATGGGTAATAGCTGTGGGATAGATAAACCTCCAGTGCAAGCATAGTGGGACTGTATGGTCCACCCTCCCAGGTGCCACACCTATGGCCCTTAATTATCAAGAACAATGTAATCATTCATCACCTTGCAACATAAAAACAACTCTTTATTAAATGCCCTGTTCATTGTAGGGCCACTCAACATACATGGCACAATCTCATCAGTGTGATGAGACAGGCTCCAGGAAGCATCCATTAAGCATCTACCATCCTGTCTTGCCACTCCACTGCTCCAGCTGGGGAGTTGCACCTGTGTTTCAGGAGGTTGCGCTGCTTCTTCCCTTCACGTGAAGCTCTGTTGGGGCCTTGTACATCCTCAGTGTCGATCAGGTTTCGCCCTTGCCTCCATTCACCAGGCTCCATGTCCCCATTGCCTTGTTGGAGGTCCACGAGCCTGTTTTGCAACATTGGGTAGCGGGTGCGCATGAGATTGTGCAGGATGCAGCAAGCTTCCACGATCCTCCTCACGGTCTCTGGACGATGCTGCATGGTGGTGAGAAGTACCTGGAACCTGTTGGCCAGGATGCCAAAGGCGTTCTCCACCACCCGCCTTGCCCTGGACAGCCTGTAGTTGAAGATCCTCTCTTCACGGGTGAGGCATCTGGAAGTGTAGGGCTTCATGAGGTAGGTTCTGAGGGAGAAGGCGTCATCCCCCACGATGAAGTAGGGCACATCTTGTATGTCGTTGGGCAGTGGGTCTGGATCTGGGAAGCCCATGATGAGGTTGCATTCCAGCCCATCCTTGAGGTGACTGGCGTTGTATACCTGGGCATCTGAAGATGACCCGTTGCCTGAAGCATCGATGTACATGAACTTGTAGTCAGCATCGACCATGGCGAAGAGGATGATGCTGAAGAAGCCCTTGTAGTTGTGATAAGTGGACCCTGAGTTGGCTGGAGCTTTGCAGGCCAAGTGCTTGCCATCTATGGCTCCAACGGTGTGGGGGAAGTTCCACTTCTAATACCACTACTCTGCAACTTTCTTCCATCCTTCTTCAGTGGAGGGGCACTGGAGGAGTTCCTCCAGGTATTCTTCGATGATGGCCTGCACCACTTCTCTGACCACAATGCTGATGGTGTTATGTGGCACCCTCCAGGCGTACTGCATGTTCCTGTATGTGGTCCCTGAGGCCAGGTGGCGCAGAGTCAGTGCCACCTTCAGTCCAGGCTGGGCCGGAAGTTGGTGTTTGCCTTGGTCAATCTGGGTCTCAGCCGCTCCACAACTTCGTCAAACATGGCTGGTGGCATCCTCATGAAGGTCTGGAACGCACGAGGGTCTTCGTTCCTCAGCTCCACCATCAGCTTGTTATATAGTCCATACTCTGCTCTTCTCGCGATCCATCTTCGGACGCAGACACTTCTTGGACGCCTCCTTTTCTTCGCGTAGAACAGGTGAAAGAGCCTGTAGATGGCTTCGCACTGTTGTAGAATGATGGTGGCTACCAAAAGGAGTGTGTGACGAACCATGGTGGAGATGACTGGATGCTGTGGAAGAGCAAGAGCCAGATGAAGGCTGAAGAGGTCTGCACCGCAGGGCTCCTGGACTGAAAGTGAGATCCAGATGATTTCCTCCCCCTTTTTATAGGAAATATAGGTTTTCCGCTAGGTGTCCTTCTGCATCCTCTAGACATCCTGCAGAGATCCTCAATATCCGAGATACGTCCCCTATACGAACGTTTTTTCCGTTTTAACGCTTTGCATGCAAACTGCATCCGCTTTCATCCTTTCTACGTCCGTGCTACTAACGCTGCGTGTCCGTTCCGCGTCCGTTTCGCTTCCTCCCTGTGTCCGTTTTCCCCTGGAGCGGATGTGAGTTGCGTGGATGTGCAGCAGATGCCTAGCGGATATAGCGGATGCGTAACGGATGATGATGGACGTATAACGGATGTTCCCCGTATGCATAGAGGATGTATAACGGACACGTTGTATACTTTATCCGCTCAAAAAGTTTTGTGCAGCTCAAAACATTTTGAGCGGATGAAATCTCAGTAGACGGATGCTGGACGGATAGAGAGGATGAAAAATGGATGCAGTGAGTACAGAACGGATGCATCGCGTTAACCAACGGATGGCAAGTGTTTCTCTCTGTTTTTACATCCTCTTTCCATCTTTTACATACTCTTTCCTTCTTTCCATTGGTGCTGTGTGACAGGGGCTTTAATTTGGCAACGTCCCGCAGGGGAATTCACTGAGAAAGCAATTATGCTGGGAAGAGTTAAGTGGTAAAAGGAAACCAGGATGCTCAAGAACACGGTGGCTGGACACCCTCAAAGCTGAAACCAGCCAGAACAGAGAACAACTCAAAGAAGCCATGCAAAAGAGAAGACATGGAGAGAAAGCTGGCCCATAGAATCGCCACGAGTCGGACATGACTGAATGGATATGTTGTCATCACGAAAATGTTTGCTGCCACCATGGCAGAGGTGGTAGTCAACTGGTTCTGACCAGTTTTGGAGGACCCGTAGCGGAAATTTTGAGTAGTTTGAAGAACCAGCAAATACTACCTCTGACTGGCCAAGCCCCCATCTCTTCTCTGCTCCCGAGTCCCAGATGATTGTCTGGGTCTTCTCTGGTTGCCCTGCACAGGAGAATGGAGCTGGAAAGCAGGTTGTCAAGCCCGAAATTGACATCTGCGTAGCCATTTTATTTAGCCTTATTATATATTCCTTTTCTTTCTTTCTCTTTGCTGGTTAAGGGGGGAAGGGTTTTGGGCTTGCCACATTCCTAAGGTGGGAGGAGTAGAGATAGAGAGAGTTGTTTAGGCTAGGTGGTTCTCCTTCCCGTGGGAACAAAAGCTGACCTTGCTGAGACCTGGAGATGGAGATTGATGACATCAGGTAACATTGATTTACTTCTATTGGGGAATGTAACTTTTGGGGGCTGTTTCTAACTTTTAATGTTGGGGGTAATTCTGGGTTGTATCAGATCTGGAATTACAACAGACTTTGCCAATTAGATGCTTTTCTAAATAAATTTGTTTTGGAAGATGCGATTTTGCTCTTTTCTTTTTAAAAGGATTTCATCACTTGGAAACCTGACACAGGTGAGTAGGGTGGGGAGGGAATGGGAATTTTGCAATAACTTTCCCCTGCAATGCCCACAAAGCCATGCCCACAGAACCGGTAGTAAAAAAAAAATGGAATCCCACCACTGGGACAGAGTGGAACTTCGTGGGATTTTAATATGTCCGTTTTGAATTCTGTATCCTGCCTGGAATCATCATGTGTGAGTTGGGTAGCCACATCCAATCTATCTGACATAATAATAACAACAATAATAATAATAATAATAACAACAACAATATAAGCGCACCAACATGCCTACCGTCCCTGTCCTATTGTTTCTTTTATTTTTCTCATATTAGGCATGCAGAAATTATCCACGGTAATCAGTCATTCCGAGACAATATAATCTCCAACTGATTTATTAGGAACAGCTCTGATAATTCTAAGGCATTTCCAAAAGTGAAAGCCATTTTCACACGTTACACAAAATCCATCTTCTCTCCTCCCACTTCATTAATTAACTGAGAGCCAATTAACTGCAGGTGGAATTTCTTAATGCGAAAATCAAATCAATCAATCAATCGTATGTAACAATAAAACCTGTCTCACCTTGTTTGGACCGGACGGCTTCCTTCTTCATGCTGTCCCAAAGAGTCGGGCTGTTGGTTTCACTACTGAACCCCATGCTCTTTGCCCCCAAATCGATCCTTTCGTTTCCTTCTGGTGCTCTGAAGCTTCTCCTAGAGGATGTCCTTAAAAGGCAACCTTCACAGTCCATCTTGGGGGAACTAGAAGAGAAAGAAAAAAAAAGGAAGAGTGGGTTATATGGATGTCTTTTTTTTTTAAAGGTGCTTGTCTTCAACCTTCCACATATTCCTGTTTTAATATCAAAATTAGAACACAGAATTCTAGGGCTGGAAGGGACCTTGGAGGTCTTCTAGTCCAACCCTCTCTCAAGCAGGAGGCCCTGTACCATATCAGACAAACAGCTATCCAGTCTCTTCTTGAAAGCCTCCATTGATGGAGCACCCACAACTCCAGAAGATAAACTGTTCCATTGTTTAATTGTCATTAAATTTCTCCTTAGTTCTAGGTTCCTTCTTTCCTTGAGGGTTAGTGCTGACCCGCAGTTGACTAGTTTCTTGAGTATAGATATGAGCCTGTAGTTGGAACTTAACATGTAGTGAACAAGGACACATATCCAGTTTTGTAACTATTAAGATTAACAGATTAACAGAGTTGGAAGGGACCTTGTAGGTCATCTAGTCCAACACTCTGCTCAGGTTGGAGACTTAATAGAATAGAATGGATGGTGGGGAAAGGAAGGATTTATATTCCTTGAAGACAGCTGGTTATTTGCATTCTTTTTAGAGGGTCGTTGAGGCCATGTGGAGGTTTATCTGTGTCCTCAGGATCACCTGGGTAGTGCTAATGGTTCCTGAAGTCTGCAATTTTTTCTGGAAATCCGTTATGGAAATGACTACAGGAACCATTTGCACCACTCAGATGACCCTGAGGACACAGACAACCCTCTAAAAAGGATGCAAATTACCAGCTATCTGCAAGGAGTATAAATCCTTCCCTTCCCCACCATCCAGTCAGAGCTGAAGAAGCTTCTTGGAGCAGAAGCAAAACATCTTCAAAGAAAAACAAGAAAGTCCAGTTGCCTCCTGAAAAAAACACCTTTGGGACAGAGAAAAAGAGAATTTCATTGTCACTTACACCCTTTTATCTAAAAATTTTGCCCAAATGAACCACTCAATGTTATGATTTCCTCTGATGCTTCCAGGCCTGGCTTTGGAGACAGAATGGAAATTTAAAAAAAAAAAAAAATCATTCAGGAACCACCACCCCCTTTGTAAGATTGTTCCTTAAAAACAAAATGAGGAGGTGGGATGGGGAGTGTGGGCGAAGATAAGAAAGGATAGGAGAGAAAAGAGAAGAGAGAGAGAGAGAGAGAGGAAAAAAAGTTAACCTTTTGTTTTATTGAATTAAAATGCCATGGCAATGCCGATGTAGCCTTCAGAGACTAAAATACTCTTTTTTTTTTTGTTTAAACCGAGAAGAATAGCTGTCATTTCATAGACACATAGAACAATTACTTGATGGGAAGCCTTCTGACAAAAAGCAGATTGGTATTCCTGTCATAGAAAAAAATAAATAAATGCATTATATAGGGAGGGGTAGGTGGGTGGCTTGAGGATTAAAAAAAAAAAACCCAGTGCAGACCTCTGAGAGTTGCATAATTTAAAACTGCGTTTGGCGCAATTTGAATTTTTCTTCAGGGAGGCGAAGTTAAATACCTTTAATTTGTTCTAATTATTTCAAATTTGCAAGTTAATTACGGCTGACGGTTAAATAACAAAAAGGACGCATCCTCTCGGCAGAGTTTTACCTCCTACCCCTCTTGCATTACTTAAGCCTGATTTTGAGTCTGCATGAATTAACTTTCTAAATAATTGCACAGTTTGACTTAATGGCTTTGGAAAATGAGCCTTCTGATCCTCGGAATAACCATTAACGGACATTAGAAAGGCTACTGGGACCCGTGTATAGCTTACATTTCGAAGTATTTTTTAATGGGGTCTTATTTACCAAGTTGTACGTACTGCTCAAGTTAGCGTACTAATATACTAATATATGGCTTCATTAGGTCTGCTTGAGGAGAAGGGAAGAAATGTCACTTTTTTTTTTTTATTTCTGGGGGAAAAGAAAAAAAAAATAAATAGAAATAAATTGATGTCTGCTCGGAGCTGATGTCGAGAAACTCATGTTTAAATTAAAAACCAGCCAAGGATGGTGGAATTTGTTTGCGAACACGGGGTGAATCAATCCAGCAGAATGTCGGGGCAGATTCACCAAAAGGCATTTTATGGGGCTAGCCAATCAATCGGAATAGAGCTGGAAGGGAACCTTGGAGGTCTTCTAGTCCAGCCCCCTGTGTTCAAGCAGGAGACCCGATACCAGTGATGGCTAACCTTTCCGGCATCAAGTGCCCAAAGCAGGTGTGTGCACATCCCCAAAACATAATGCAAGTGCATGCCCCATGCATGCGCCCCACCCGCACACATGCGTTTGCGACCCCTGCAGGTGTGCCCCACCCTTCACACCTGCGCGCACAATCCCACCAGTACTGACAGGGTATGCGACTAGTATATAAACAGAAAGCAAACCCTACTCTCTTCTAGCGCTGAATATGTTATCTAAATGGGTCATGACACGTCTGCAAGGAAACCTCCAAGCTCAGTGAGCACCAGGTACCCCACAATCTTCCTCCTCCTCCTCCTCCTCTTCCCAACGCATCCCGTTCCCTTCTAACACTGATGATGTTACCTAGTTGGGTCATGAAACTTCTGCAGAGAAACCACCAAGCTCAGATAGCACCAGGATCCCAGATTTCCTCCTCCTCCTTCTCCTTCACCTCCTCCTTTCCACATCTCCCACCTCCTTCTAGCACTGAAGTTGATTACTACTTGGGTCATGAAACATCTGCAAGAAAACCACCAAGCACAGAGCACCAAGCCCCCGCCTACCAGTCCTCCTCCTCCTCCTCTTCCTCCAATCCCACTCCCTTCCAGCACTGATGATGTTACCCAGTTGGGTCATGAAACGTCTGCGAGGAAACCACCAAGCTCAGAGAGCACCAAGAACCCCACAGTTCAATCCTGGATTATTCTTTTCTATTAGAAAGGACTATTCCACAGTCTGCGGAACCTGAGAGACATCTGGACAGCAACAGCAGGTATCTTGAGAGCCACTCACATGTCTTTGACTTCACCCTTGAAGCCACGCGTGTGCGAGCATCCCCATTTCCAATTCAACCACTATCTTGGTTTGGGCTCCCCCTCTGGATCTTAACCAGCCACACTGTTCTGTTCCAGATCATCCAAAACCATGCAGGACATCCAATTTCTCTATTCTAAACTATCAGCCCACTCTTGCTGAAGGAGATGCTCCATGATAGTGGTTGCCAACCAGTGGGCCCAGGACCACTGGTGGTCTGTGAGACAATTTTGGTAGTCCGCAGAGAAATGTCGTCCCCCGCAAAGCAACCCCCAAAACAATTAATCCAGGCTGCACAAGACTGCTCCGCCCACATGGCCTGCGGGGACACAAGGCATGCATCACTTGCATTGCGAATAACACAAGGTAGTGAGGGGAGGGGGGAAAAGGGCGGAGGGGGAAAACTTGACCCTCTTGCCCCATGTGCCTGGCCACCGGACTGCTTCTTTCCACTTCTTTCTTCTTCTGCTTTTGGCTGCACGCAAGGAAAGCAGCAAAAGTCTTTCTTTCTTTCTCCTCAAACTCTGCCAGAAATGAGTCTTTGGGACCCTGCAAGGCCTCCTGCGCCAAGAAGCTACAAAGACTCGTTTCTAGTGGAGTGTAGGGGAGAGAAAGAAAGACTTCTGCTGCTTCCCTTGCATGAAGCCAAAAGTCTCTCCCTCTCTCCCCCTGAGAACGGAGCTGGAGACGGTATCCTGCCATCCCAAATAAAGAATGATTGATTGGAAGGAAAATGGGGCCGGGAATTTTCCTGCAGACTTTTTTGGGGATTTTCCCAGGGTCTCTGGTGCGCAGGATTTAAAATTATGAGTTTGGCGATCCCTGAGGTCCAAAAGGTTGGCGACCCCTGCTCCATGACATACCTGAGGGACATTGGATATGGACATGGTGGGGTGAGGAATGGCACCTCTACCTTGCCTGGAAAAAGGACTGAAGATATCCATCGGTTGCTTAAACCCAGAGCCTTGCTCTTGATTTCTGCAGAGCATGGCTGTCCCTCTTACAATGCCAGGGAAGAGCAGGTGCCACCAGGAGAGAACCCTTCCTGAGAAGAAGCTCCCCCAGAGATGGAGTGAACATCTTAGAATGCCATTCCTAGACAGACCCACCAAGCCTCTTCCAGTCTACGTGTGCTGTGCACTGGAAACATTCTTATTCCTGTAAACCAAGTGTCAGGTTTCCAAGTGATGCAATCACCATAAAATGAACTCAGAGGCATTCTAATTCCTCAAAGAACTATTTTATTTTAATTACACATCTTGGCAACAACTGGTGGAAGCCAGTACGGAAGGTTTCCCGGGTTTCCACATCACTAGAATTAGAAGGTTCTCATTTTTTCCAAAACAATAAGTCACATTGCCCAACCAGGATATAAAATAGTTTCCTGGCAACTTTCTCTGGCCGAGCAGCAGTTGGAATGCAGCGGACTCATTGCCCAGTGTTATATGTGAAAATTATATATTGTAAAGTTACACCTGAGTAAATGAAGAACAGAAGGGAATCCATATTTATCAATATTTGAATTATGCAATGATTACTGGACAATTATATGACGATATCTAAACAAACACATTATGTTTTGTAACTTGTTATGTTCTAAAGTAATGGCAAGTCTGTACTTTTTGGCATATGGATATGAAAAGGAGATACTAGGTTATCCTGACCCAAAAGGAACTGGTTAATGATATATTGTATTACAGAAGGTCATAACAGGACCATAACAGAAAGAAGTAGTGATGAAAACAAAGGTAGTTTCCAAGGACAAGGAAACAGGTGTTACGCTTACAATAATATGGGTATGGTGTAGGGTAGATAGATTGTGAACCCAGGAAAGGAGCAGAGACTGTATATTTGAATCTGTATCTAAACCCCAGCCTTCCTGGGAACCATGTCTTCTGTCACGAGCAGAATTTCCTTTTGCAAAAGCTTAATAATAACGCTCTTCCTCACACATCTCCAGTTGTTGTTTTTTTTCTTAATTATTATCACACCTAGCTGTGTTGTTTTGGCTGGAACTTCATCCACCTCAGGTCTTCCACAATTCCAGTCCTCAAGTGTGTCAAACTGAATTCATATGATTCCACCACCACATACAATTCAGGCTTGACACCAAGCATGGAGGGAGGTGGGACTGTTTTAACTACTCAAACACTATACTAGGAGGGCAGAAGGCTTCTGCTCTGGTCCCTCTCCCAGTTTTACAAATTGGCCCACACTATGTACTATGGAGGCAGAAAGAGGGAGGGAGGAATGGAGAGGGAGAGAGAGAAAGAAAAGAGAGGAGAAAAAGAGGAAAGAAAGAGGGAAAAGAGGGAGGGAGGAATGGAGAGAGAGAAAGAAGAGAGAGGAGAGAAAAGGATGAAAGAAAGAGAAAAGAAAGAAAAAGAAAGATGGACAGAAAAAAGGGTGGGAGGAAGGAATAGAAGAGAGAAAGAAAGAGAAGAGAGAGAGAGAAAACAGAAAGGAGAGAAGGAAGGAAGGAAGGAAGAAAGGAAAAAAAAGAAAAAAGGTTGGCTGGAAAGACTAACCAATACAGCCAGTTTATCTCTCCGGCCCATCAACTCTTGCAAAAAAACAAGCATCTCCTGGTGATGCTATTTTCTGTTGTCAGATCATCTCCGGGATTAATTATTTGTCGGATGTTTGTTTTCCAAAATGAAAAAAGGCAATGTATAAATTTAATCATCTATCAAGCAATCACAATCACCTCATTCTCATTAAAGAAGTTCTTATCATAAAAGGTAGGTTAAACAGTGCAAAATGCATCTCCAGGCAAGGGAAAAAAATAATAAATCTTTGGAACAGTATGATAATACAATATCCCAGAATACAGGTAGAATTACAACCACAACCGAGCCCAACATTTCTGTTGCTAAATGAGGCAGTTGTTTAGTGAGTTTTGCCCCATTTTACACCTCACTTGCCACCATTGTTAAGTGAATCAACTGCAGTTGATAAGTTAGCAACCCCTTTGTAAAGTGAATCTGGTTTCCCCATTGCCTTTGCTGGTCAGAAGACCTCAAAAGGGTATTGGGTGACCAAATTTTGTCCCATTCATGAAAAGCAAATTACATTTAGAGAAATTAAAGGAATCTTCCCTTCTTTAATCCCTTCTAAAGTTTGTCTTTAAACCATTAAATCCCTTCTGAAGGTTGTCTTTAAATAAAAGTCATATGTTTATTTCAAGTTTGTCAATTCAATCAATCAGAATAGAGCTGGAAGGGACCATAGGGGTCATCTAGTCCAGGGGTTGCCAACCTCAGGGACCACCTAACGAGAGAGAGAGAGAGAGAGAGAG
>BLBF01000080.1:3364710-3382110 GCA_015471245.1 Laticauda colubrina | reverse complement strand
AATCGATTCAAAGGAGAAATTACAGAATGAGGAATTGACCGAAGAAGAAATGTACAATTGATTCAAAGGAGAAATTACAGAATGCGGAATTGACCAAAGAAGAAATTACAGAATGTATAATTGATTTAAAGGAGAAATTACGGAATGCAGAATTTGTTCAAAGGAGAAATTACAAAATGTGGAATTGACCAAAAAGAGAAATTACAGAATGCAGAATTGACCGAAGGAGAAATGACAGAATGCGGAATTGACTCAAGAGAAATTCCAGAATGTGAAATTGAGCAAAACGACAAGTCACAGAAAGGCACTGCCCACGGGAAGGGCATTTCCTTCTTTTAAAAACACAGAAGGAATGGGAAGAAGAGGCCCTTCTCTTGGGAGCCTTTTTCCCTTAAACCGCAGAACTTCTGCAGCATCTGCCTTGCTTGCCACTGTCTTGAAAAGGAAATTAAATTTACATTCCTGGAAGAACACACGGTGGTATCATAATTAGTTCATGACTTGATTATACTTTGAAGTGAGAGGGAAGGGGCCAGGATGCATACCAATGAGGGCTAGGAATTACCTGATCGGGTTTCTGGATGAGTTTGGGTGGGTTGCAAACAGGAAGGGGCTGGCAGAAGGAAACAAAGGCAAGGAAGGGCTCTCCAGCTGGAGATATCAAATACAAATCTTGATTTTCTGCTCCCATCTGGCACCAAGACCCACTGGCATCAGTTACACAATGCACTTTCCAATCAAAGGAACGAGCTTTTTGGGCAAATAATCCTCGCAGCTCCTCCTCGGCCACCTGCGCAGGAGAAAAATGAACGCCCAATTTTAAAAATAACAGACACACACAAAAAAATACCCCTTTAAGCTTCTTAGGTTGATCCAAACAGCCAATGGGATTTATTTGTGCAAACAAGAAGGGCATTTTGCAAACTATTAAAAAGGAGATTTACAGGCTTTTTCCAGCTTCAGCTTTTTGAATTAAAGACTTCCTCTCCAAAGTTCTTTTTTTCTTTTTTAAAGGACAGATTTAAAGCTGCCAAGCTCAGAGGAAATCATGATATTGAAAAGGCTGCTGCAAAAAACAAGAGATTGGAGTCAGGGTTAAAGCCCACAATTGAGCCACTTTGCATCAAAACTGGACTTAAAAACTTCTCAAGGGTGTGCTCGGGCTTCAAAGTAAGTTTTTTTTAAAAAAAAAATGATTTATTATTATTTTTTGACTGCTACCCCAACAGACCTAAAAGTTGCTTTTTGGATACGCACTGACTGCTGAGATTGAGGTATCAGCTATTTGTGGAGATACCCCGATCCTGCCCAGCTGAAGCTTTTTTGGACCCTGTTTCCAAAATATCTACCATTTGGTTCAAGTGATTTCCAATCCCTTGAACCAATTTGTTTTTAAATTATTTATCTGATTTTCACCCTGCCTTTAACTCAATGCAGTGAACGTATCTAACAAACCACCTTCATTCTATTTTTCCACTGCAACCACCTTGTGAGGAGGGTTGTGTCCAGAGAGAAAGACTGAAGCAAAGCCACTCAGCTGGCTTTCATGGCTAAGGCAGGACTAGAACTCACACCCTCCTGATGATTGGCCCAAAGTCACCCAACTGTCTTTTGTGACTAAGGCAGGATTAGAACTCACAGCCTCCTGGAGATTGGCACAGAGGCACCCAGCCAGCTTTTTTGGTTGAAGAGAAACAAGAATTAATCATGTTCTGGTAACTGGCCCAATGTCACCAGCAGCTTTCAAGTGTAAGGCAGGTCTAGAGCTCGCCAGCACCTGGTGCTTAGAACAGCATCTTAAGCACTGGACCAAACTGGCTCTCAATTGCAACCATTTGCTGCTCTGACAGCATCTCATCACCAAAGAAAGTGCATGAACTCACTTCATATTGTTGACTAATATTGTATAATATTAAATAATATTCACTCCCTTCCAATTTTGCAAACAAAAACCCATTTATTTCACTACAACTCTCATTATTCCCTCAGATATCAAGAAAGCTTTCCCTGGTAAGGTTATCTAGTTGTGTCATGCTCAGAGAGCACCAAGGACTCCACAGCTCCTCCTCCTCCTCAAACCCCACCTCCTTCTGGCACTGAAGATATTTCCTAGTTGGGTCATGAAATGTCTTCAACAAAACAAGCAAGCTCAGAGAGCACCAAATGTCCCCGAGTCCTCCTCCTTCTTCCTCTTCCTTAAACTCCACCTCCTTCTAGCACTGATGATGTTACCTAGTTGGGTCATGAGACCTCTATGAAAACCACCAAACTCAGAGAGCACCAAGGGCCCCAAAGAGTTCCTTCTCTGAAGCTTTGACAAACCATGGTCAAAATACAATGCCCAGTGACCAACAACTGGATATGGCACATAAATACATCCACTGAAGCCTGACATCTGTTTCTCTTTGATCTAAAACTGATGGCCCAATGCTTCAGAGTAATTGATCCAGAGCTTCAAATGGAAAAGTAGCAAGGTTTCCCGTTGCATCAAATTCTGGAAACACTCTTGCTAAATAAAGTCAGTGCTAAATTTTGGGGCAGAACCGACTTCTCTTGGCCAATCCCAGAGAGATCCATGCCTCTCTAGCAAGAGACAAATCGAGGATGGTTACTATTTTGGCATTCACCCACAATGTCAGCTAGTAACCTAAGGCTTGATGTGGAAGAGACAAGGACCAAACAAGGCCCAAAAGTTAGTATAGAATAATAAGACTTGGAAGGAACCTTGAAGATCGTCTAGTCCAACCCCTTGCTTAGGCAGGAAACCCTGTACCATTTCAGACAAATGCTTCTCCAATCTCTTCTTAAAACCTTGGAAGTTGTGAACCTGTTTGTTTGTTTGTTTTCATTTTGGCATCTGCTTATGATGCTAAGGATGATTTTCAGCCATCCAGGTCGTGGTTGTTCTTTCAAAAGGACTTGTTGGTTTTTTCTTGAAGATGTTTCGCTTCTCATTTAAGAAGTTTCTTCGTTTCTGACTGAATGTGTGAGGAATGGAATAAATTAATGGAGATAAACCTTGGTTTAACTTTTTGAGTGAGAACGTCTCAACCTCTGTTCTGAACACCTTCAAGGGGAAAATAAAATCCATTTGCCTTTTGAAAAGAAGCATTTTGGGGACATCTCCCCCACTATGTTTATGAGCAACGTAAGCACCCACGAGGAGAAGACAGGATCAAACAGGACCAAATTCTCTTTGGGATGCAAAATCTGGGGGGAAGAATGGAGGTTCCCCTGGCAACCGATCGGGAATTCGCTCCCAAATTCAGCCTGCGAGGGATGATAGGGCAGCAGAAGCCAGGAAGACCTCAGCTTGCCCGCCCAACCACATCCTGCTAAAGAAAAGAGGTGTCTTCCTCTCCTTCCCTTTTATATGTTTAAAATGCTCTATTCTGATCGATTTGAGATCATCGGAGTGGAGCATGCCAAAGCAGAGCAAGGCAACAAAGGGTTTACAAAGACAAAGTAAAGCTTTACTCCGCAGCAGGCCATTTTCGTAAAGCCGAATCTGTTTCCAGGGCGTTTACAAGAGCATGTCTGTTAAAAAAAAAAATTGCCAGAAAAATACAGAGCGGTAAATAATAACAGCCGAGTTGTTTGCACTTCAGCTAACTGGTTATTGCAGCAATTTAGCGGTTCAAGATGCAAAATGCTTTCCTTTTAAATGTTACCTTGAACTAAAGGTTAAGCACATTATGTGTTTGCAGGAGGCTTTTGAAGGGCTCTGTGTGCCCATTGGCTGAGCTTCTGGCAAACGGCGCTGAACGAAACCGACGCGGAAAGGTTTGGCAATTCACTTTTCTCAGTCATGCCGGCCAGGGAATGAGGCTTCCTCAGAGATAGCTGGCTCGGAAAAACAGCAAGAGATAATGGCTGAGGAGTGATTTCCCACAGCAGGGATTGCCATGGTTGCCACAGGGAGGGAGGGAGATGAAGGTCTTATTGGGAAACTGCGAGCCAAGTTGTCCCAAAGGTGGCTTTTTCAAGAGGCAACTGGACATTCTTGGGGTTTTTTTTTTCCCTTTAAGATGTTTCGCTTCTCATCCAAGAAGCTTGTTCAGTTCGGACTGGATGGTGGAAGATGGAAGGATTTCTACTCCTTGCAGCCGTTTTCACAGAGGCACAATTGGGAGCTTTTTAACAAGACACATCACTTTTTGGTTTGGTAGCCAGCAGCGGCTCATATAGAAAGTCCCTACAGAGAGTGGTGAGGACAACCAAGAAGAATATAGGAAGCCCGCTTCCCATTATTCAGGATACTGCTTATAAGCACTATGTGCTTAGAGCTCAAAGCCTTGTTAGAGATCCCACGCACCCACTTCACTGCCTGTTTCTGTTGCTCCCCTCTGGGAGGAGGTTTCAAAGTATTTCTAGCAGGACTTCCAGATTCTGGAACAGCTTTGTTCCCCAGGCCATCTATCTAGTAAATGCGCAAGATTCGTTTTTCTCACCATGTACGTGTATACATCCAAACAAGACTGTGTTGTTTCTCCGTATCATAGAATATATGTAGGCACTTGCATAATTTTGTATTTATTTAGTCATGTTTGTGTGGTGCATATTGGAGGTGGTATGACAGTTTGATATTTGACAGTTGTATGCAACAAAATTTCATTTTAATTTCGTGTGTCAATCCTGAAGCGGTCCTGACCAAGGCCATTTTGAAGCTTCAGTGTTGCCACACTGGAGCTAAGGGATAGGGAGGGGGGAACAGAGATAGCTGGGGTGTTGTAGCCAAAACAAAATACTTTCTCTTGGGAATCAAGGACGGAGAGTGGTCCGAGAGAGGAGGAGTGAAGTTACCAGGCAACTGGATGGCACCTTGATTGGATCATGTGACTGACTGATTCGGGAAAGGAGAAAACTTTTACTTTTATTTGGGTGAAAACCACAGGAATATTCAGAGCCGGTTTTCACTAACCTGTGCCAATGCAATATATCCAATAAAACTATTCTTTGAGGCATCTAGCTGCCTCGGAGTTCTGTTTGATATGGATGTATTACTTGGAACTCTGACCTTGTGCACATTCAAAGTGACAATAAAGTTATTATTATCCTATTATTCTATTTGGTTGTTAGTGCTCTGAGAATCATTGAGGCCACTTGGAGGTTTATCTGTGCCCAACGACTTCATAAATGCATGACACAACTTAAGAGAACAAGACAAGGACAAGATTCAGCAGTCCAGCTGCATCTAAAAGACAAAGGTCTCTCTTTTGAAGATGGCAAAGTCCACACTTTGGACAGAGAAGACCGCTGGCTTGAAAGAGGGGCCCAAGAGGTCATCTACTGTATATAAAATTGAACAGCTCTCTCTCAATAGAGAAGGAAGGATACCTCACCACCTCTATCTCCTGTTTACAACACAATCCTTTCAGCTGTTCCAAAAGGGATCCACATCCATTTGCACTACTCAGGTGGCTCTGAGGATTATAGACAAACCTCCAGGTAGACTCAACAACTAAGAGAGAGCACTCATGACTAAAGGCCCGGTCCCGCTGCACTTAGGGATGCAAAGAGGATGTAAAACATTAAAAAAAGCTTGCCATCCGTTGGAAAACGCTGTGCATCCATTGTGTACTCACTGCAAACTTGTTTCATACACTATCCATCAAGCATCCGTCCACTGCGATTTCATCCGCGCAAGAAGTTTTGAGCTGCACAAAACTTTGTGAACGGATGAACTTTCCACCGTGTACAATGTACATCCGTGAAATATATGGGCAACAAACGTTCTATGTCCGTTTATCATTCGTTAAACATCCGCTGTATCCTCTCTACATCCTCTGGCCATCCCCTCAACTCACATCCACTGCAGCTGAAAACGGAAAGAGGGAAGAAACAAAAGGTACACGGAACGTCTACACAGCGTTCATAGCATGGAAATAGAAACGATGTAAGCGTATGCATCTCATATATAAAGTATTCAAAACGGACAAACGTTTGTATCTGGGATGTATCTCGTATATTTAGGATGTCTGAAGTATATCTACAGTATGGAGAAGGCCCCAAAGCGGACAACCGATATTTTCTATAAAAAGGGGGAGAAAATCATCTGGATCGCTGGGATGGTGGACCATACAGTCCCACTATGCTTGCACTGGAGGTTTATCTATCCCACAACTATCCTTATCTATCCCACAAGCATGCAAAGGCTTAACCATTTTTTGAAAGTTTTCACCAACACTTTATAAAGTAAACAAAATGAACCAAGTAAACTAAGTGTCTAAAGCAAAGATAATCTTTATTAACTTTCTTAGGTAAACTTTTATGACTTTATTAAATAAGCAAAATTAACCAAGTAAAGTGTCTTAAGCAAAGATAAACTTAACAAGTAAACAACTCAGTCTCTGACACTATTCTCAGTCACCCTGAGTCATGTCCATGGTCTCAGCTGTTAAGCGGGCAGAGACTGTGGAGGTGGCTGTGGCTTGAGTGCTGGTCTGAGGCACCATTGGGGTGCTTGGCCCCGAGGGTACAACAGGTGGTGGTGTGTTCAGGAAGCTATCCGAGAGCTGATTCATTCCCGTGAGGTTGAGAGGCTCTTCATCAAGGACTTGAGATGTCAGGCCCAATACTGATGACAGATTGTCCGTTGATAGGCTTGGCTGTGGGTTGGAGGAAGGGTTGGGAGGAGTGTAGTGGGGCTGTCTGGTCTGCAGCTGGGTGAGGACTGGCGTCTGTGGCATCCGATGAACCTGGGCCTGGACTGGGAAGTTCTGCTTCTGCTATGGGAAGTCCTGGTAGTCATAGCCTTGGTAGGTGAGGGGCTATTGAAAGCCGTGGAAGGGCTGTGACATCGCCTGGGGTGGAGGAGCAGACCTGGACTGGGTAGGGGCAGCTTCAGCTGGGCCTTGAGGGTTGTGCAGAAGTGCTGTGATCTTCTGCTTCATCACCTGGTACTGGGCCTCAGGCAGGTCCCTCAGGGTCTAGCTCACGTAGGTGATGAAGGTGTTCCAGCCCGAGGATGCTCTGTCACAGTGGACCAGCTGAGAGAGAAGTTCTGTGATGGTCTTCATTGTGTCCCTGATCTCCAACAGCACACTGTGGTCCTGGCCCTCTAGTCTGCCTCTCTGCCTGCATCCTCTGGAGCTGGGGATGGGGGTGGGGGCGGGTTGGCCTCTGGTGGCTGCTGCTTCTTCCTCCATTTGTGACAGCAGGGCGTCATCCTCCACGGGATCCTCCAAGTCTGCCGGCATGGGAAGTGCAGCTGTCGGGGGGGTCTCTGTTGTGGGGCCCTCTGAAGACACCTGCCTGGACAGGGTAGCTGGCTCCTGGCTGGAAGAGGACTGGCTATCTGTGGGCTGTCTGAGGGAGAGGAGTCTCAGAGGGGCTGCTCCTCAGTGGCGGATCTCACTCTCCAGGAAACTGCACTTGGCTGTGACGTATATCTCCCAGCCCGTGAGCTTGACAGCGGCCTGCCCGGATTTCTTGAGGTGTAGCTTGCCATACCAGGTGTGCATGTGCTTCCACCATCCAAGGAGTACTTCTGCACTGTACCCCAGGCTCTCTGCCTTGTCTCTCCAAGCTGCCTGCTTCTTCTTGGTGTGGCCCTTACACCCTTACATACAGTCTGTGGCCCTTTCTCCAGAGGTACTCGTTCTCCCTCAGCCATTCCAGCACCTCATCCTCATGCTCCTCGGAAACAGTGTACTGTTTCCTCTCTCCCTTCTCCTTCCCTTGCCTCTTCCTCCCTCTGGCAGGGGCTTCAGCAGGGCCTTCAGGGGCTTGAGCAGCAGGACCTTCAGCAGCAGGGCTTTGAGGGCCTTGTGGCTGGTTCACCACAGCAGCAGCAGCAGCAGCAGCAGCTTCAGAGTCAATGCCAGGGGGTGGGATGCTGGCTCTGGCCTTCTTCACCTTGCCAGGGCTTGAACGAGTAGGCACAGGCTTCCTCCGCTTGCCTGACTGATGAACCATGGTGTTCCTGCAAGATCTATCTGACAGCACGTATTTCCCCTGTATGCTGACTGCGTGCTGCATCCTTTTATATCTGCGGAGCTGATGCAATTCATACTCCCCGCATGCGCAGTGAACGCTTTGCATCCGATATACATCCGCGTGGCATCCCCTTTGTTTCTTATAGGCGTCCGTGATACATTCGCTTCATCCGCTATGCATCCACCCCTTCCGCTATGCGTCTGCTTCAAAATTCTCCCCCGGAACCCCTTCAGAGGTGTCATCCGCTTCCATCCGCTTTCATCTGCTAGGCTTCCGATGAACATCCATTTTACATCCCCGCTACATCCTACCCATGTCCGTTCTTTTCTGTTCTGTGTATGCAAATTTTTGCCACTTTTTGGAGCAGATGATAACAGATGGAGCCACCCCCAAAATTTTGCTCGTCCGGTGTGTCCTTTATGCATATATTTTGCGTCCGTTGGCCAGTGGGACCGGGCCTTAAATGACCACAAGGAATATCAATCCTTCCATCGTCCACCATTCAGTCAGAACTGAAGGACTAACAATAAAGAGTGGGGGGCATTCTCCATTTTGGGGTACAGACTCAAAACTGGGAGGGAGACTGGGAGGAAGAGAGAGAGAATGCTAATAGTAGTGATCAAAATACAATTGGACCATACTCATAAAAAAATCAAAATCCACACAGAGGCTACCATGGTCAAGGCTACCCTAATCTATTGCTTATATTTTTCTCACTCTGTGATGATTGGGCCGAAGTTGGAATGAAAAAGAGAGAAAAACTATTTTATTTAAGTCCACATGTCCTTTTTTTAATATGTTCCACAGAAGGAAATATTCCTCTGGACACCATATCCCCAGCGCTTAAAGTGCAACATTCTTTATTACACTTTTTGCTTTGGAAGAAGACAAAATGAAGCATGAAATAAGAAATACACTTGCAGAACAATATTCACTGGACGCTGAGAAAGGCATGGAGACCTTGAGAAAGAAAATGTTCTTTTAACTCTGTGAAATAAAATAAAATTAAAAAAATATAACATCCAACTTTTGCCAACGGTGATGGAATAGATCACAAACCCATTTCAGGTTTCATAGAATTATTAGTTCAAACAATCAAACAGTAAACAACAACCTAATCAAGAAACCAACAAGAATACTCCTATCAATACTGATAGGGCAAGTCATTCGAATGCAAACAGAGAGCAAACCCCAGTTCCGTATGAACAGTGATGGTGTTACCTAGTTGGGTCATGAAAGTCTGCAAGAAAATAATCAAGCTCAGAGAGCACCAAAGTCCTCATAGTTCTTTTCCTCCTCCCCCCTGTCCTCCTTCTTCTCCTCCTCTTCTCCACAAACCTCACTTCCTTCTAGCACTGATGATGTTACCTAGTTGGATAATGAAACATCTGCAAGTAAACAATCAAGCTTAGAGAGTACCAAAGACCCCTCAGCCCTTCTGATTTTCCTCCTCCTCTTCTTCCTCTCCATAAACCCCGCTCCCTCCTAGCACTGGTGATGTAACCTAGTTGGGTTATGAAACATCTGCAAGAAAATAACCAAGCTCAGAGAGCACCAAGGATCCCACAGTTTGTGAACAAATCATCAAAGCACCTTGCCAACAGGAGGTTTAAGTCTGAACAGGTTTCATTCTTCACACAGATTACTTGCATCAGGTATAACTCACTGAGAGTGTTATCTTCTCTACCTTTTATGTTGGCCTTGTTCCTACAATTCAACACACCTCAATATTTCTTTCTCAAGGTAGCTGTGTAATCACGCTACAAAGCTCTCCAACGGAGTTGGAAGGAGTTTGTAGGTTATCTAGTCCAAACCGCCCACGCCCAAGCAGGGGACCCTAACACCAGTGATTTAGAGAGCGAGTGCCCAAACTGCAACCCCAAACCCACTAATTTATTGCAAAGTGCCAACATGGCAATTTAACTTGAATACTGAGGTTTTATTACCTAAAATAATGATAAACAAGGCAGTTTAGCTAATTGTTCTTAGAAAAACATGACAAATGCACTTTTATGCCCCTTCATTTTTTTTCTGCTTTTGAAATATTACATTTAGCAACAAGAACAAAGAAAAACTTTTGTAATATCATTTCTCTTTCCCTCTCTCTTTCCCTCTTTCTCTTTTTCTCTCTCTCTTTCCCTCCCTCCCTTTCTCTCTCTCTCTTTCCTTCTATCTCCCTCCCTCTCTCTCCCCCTTGGCGGGAGAAACCCCTGGACTGGTGCTGGTGATGAGAATCCCAGGAGCAGCGCAGCAAAGTTCAGCTTGGTGGGCAGAGAGCTGAAGCTCAGCCAGCTGGCGGGGAGGTGGGGCATCACAACACCGGCAGCTCTGCAGGAAAAGCAACTGAAATCTGGGAGGTGAGAACAAGCAGGGTCACACTGTGGTTCTGCATCGTAATGGGCTCCAAGAGGAGGGGACCCCGTTTCCCCCGTTAGTGAGACGATGAGAAACGTGAAAGAGAACCATGACAGAGCTGGGCTGGGCAATCGCACACTGCCCACAGAGAGGGATCTGAGTGTCACTTCTGGCACACGTGCCGTAGGTTTGCCACCACTGCCCTATACCTTTTTTGACAACATGGTAGAAATGAAACTCTCTATTCCTGGTGGTTCTCAACCTTTGGTCCATGGACGCCTGGGAGAGAAGGGAAGTCACAAGGGGTGAAAAATGAGTGTAGAAAATGATCATAAGTCGCTTTTTTTCAGCACCATGGTAACTTTGAACAGGCACTAGATGAACTTCGTAGGTGTCCTGACCAAGGCTACCTGAGACAGTAACAATCACATGCTGTTCCCACCCCCTTTTTTTTAATTTCAATGGCTGTGAATTATATGCATTCCCAGCCTGTAATAAGTCCCACAAACAGTTTGTGAATAGCCCAACAGAAGTTCTGCCACAATCCTTCAGGATAAGACTGATAAGCACCCACCGTTACCTCCCTTGAAATGCTGCCAACGACTAAATTGCCCATTAGCTGTACAAGGCCAAACGGAGTACAATGTCCACACGGAGCTATAGAATTTAAACCAACCAGAATGAACAAAGTTGCTTCCTGCAAAGGCTCCTGTCCCTTTGCTCCTCCTTTTTGTCTTATGGAAGGGGCCAATCACCTCCAAACCTTACTCCTGAATTGGCCCTTTTGTCTTAACTGTTCTTGCCTTCTGGCAGCTCAGTGCAAGCAGACACTGGTGACAGGCTCCCCCTGCTCCTCTGCCTCGCTGCTGTCAGATTCTGAAGGCTCCAGAGTTGGCACGTAACTCTCAGATGACCCTGGCCCCATCTCTGTATCGGAGGCAGATTCCTCGTCCTAATCCTCCTCCGATTCCCAGACTGGCCCATGTTCCTCCCCACTGTCCGACTCTGCTGCCGTCTCCACAGGCCACTGGAGGACCACAACAGTAAATTGAGGACTACCTGTGATCTCTATTAGAGGATGTTCTTGTACACCTTTGTGTCCAGTGCACCTTCTCAAGAGAGCAGTGGTCTTCAGCCCACCCATTCGGAGATCAGTGCACAAGGTTGTCCTTTCTCTTTTGTGAAGAAACAACCAAAGGGGCAGCCCTGTAAGGTTCACTCGATTGAGCAAGAGAGCAATTGAAAGAAAAAGGTTTCAGTGCTTTTAACAAAAAATAAGATAAAGGTTTAAATCTTTTATTTGTGATTTACTTGAATAATACTTCAGGCCTCTTCCAAAGCAATTGGCTGGGCGAGGAAGCTGAGGACTCGCACGTCAGGAGTGGCCTCGTATAAAACACCCATGTTTGGATTTTAAAAAAAAGCTATAAAAGGAGCCCAGAGATTATTTTAGTAATTTCAGGACAGTTATCACCTGCTGTTATAGTATCTCCCTTAACAGCAGTGTAGCTGAAGCATTGGCACTAGGCAAGGTATACAAGGAAATGCCTCAAAATTGCTAAGTTTATCTCAAATTATTGTTATTTTCCGAGAGAGTGGGGTTGTTTACATATCCAGCCCTTCAGTTTCCTTTAACCCCGATTCAGTTTTAGTCCAGAAGACAGTTCTGCGTCCCGGGAAGGATGTCAATTCATATTTTTAAAGGCAAGAAGACAGAAATTTGACATGCTAACATAATCCTGTGCATGTATTTACCTCTATCTATCTCCATTTCTATATCTATCTATATCTATTACATCGATATTTATATCTACATTATATCTATGCATCTCTTATCTTATCTCCATCTTTATATATTTATATCTATATTTTTTTCTATAATCTCTCTATCTCCATCTCTAATATATATATTGAAGAACACAAAAACTCAATCAAAAAAGAAGAACTGACCTCTTCCCTGGTCCAACACCTCAAAGCCACAGGACATGAAATTGACTTTAAAAATACCAAAACCATCGCCAAAACCGAACACTTCAACAACAGAATAATCAGAGAAGCCATAGAGATAGAGAAACGGCCACACAGCATGAATAGACGAGATGATACCTCCCGCCTACCAACCATTTGGAAACCTGCCCTCAGTAATAAACGAGTAACTAACTTGAAGAATGACACCAGACCCACACCCGCAAGTGCCACACAAGATGCCACCACCACACTTCCACACAGAAAAAAGACTCACACCCACACAGAAGAGGAGACACGACCACGAACCAGAAACCATACTGCAGCTGCACCACTACCCGCTTCAAACCCCTCTGACCCATACAAGAAGCAAACTGACACCCACCATGAAGATGTGGCACGACCACGAACACGAAGCCAAACAACAAAATCACAGCTCACCAGCTCAAATCCCCCAGCAACTAAGAATAACCTGAGCACAACCAAGCCCCCACCTAAGCAGAACACACCCCCAGCCAATCAGAACACAGCCAACCCCCCTACCAATCAGAACACAGCCAAACCCCCACCCAATCAAGTCACACCCCCACTAGCAGTTAAAAGGAAGAAGCAGCTGCAAGCTCACATTACTCTGAGAAGCACAGAGCTGAAGAAACAAGCCTGAAGATGATGAATGAGACTTCATCGAAACGTTGCCTAGATACTTCCAATTCTACGCGGGAGAAAACCCGAATAACCAAAGATCCACATACAAATACCCGCGAAAACCTCAGAAAACATATATATATATATATATATATATACAGTATATCTATATATCTCTTATCTCCATCACTATATCTATATCCATCTATATATTTTTAAATCTATATCTATCTACCAGCATCTCTGTCTGTCTGTCTGTCTGTCTGTCTGTCTGTCTATCTATCTATCTTTCTATCTATCATCTCTCTTTCATCTACCTGTCTACCTTTCTATCACGTGAACCCCTTTTGCGTCCTTCTGACAAGCAAAGTTCTTAGAGAAACCGGATTCACTTAACAACCAGGTTATGTGATGACCCGGGCGCAAAAGCAATGAAGTCACAAAAGTACCTCCAACTTGGCCTCCAATATCCAGCTATCTTTGGCTGGGAAAAAAACTCTCCCAAGAACAGTCTTTAAAGGGAAGAAATTCAGTCCAAACCCAAAGTACATATAGATTGTAAATAAACACCAACATAAACCACACTGCAGCAATTAATGAGACAGGGCAGGATAAGGAATTGCAGACTTCAAAAGATAACAAAACACCCACAATTGAGAGGACGCCACAACCCAGATAAGACTTGACAAACAAAGATAATGCACACTTTGCTTCCAGCAAGGCTCTGTGTGCAAACACCCTTTTTAAATCCTGTTTTCCCAGCTGCAGCTAATGAAGGGAATCAGGGCCTTAACTAAGTAATTAACACGACAGACCAGGAAAATAAATTGCAGACTTCCAAAAGACAACAAAGCACACATAGTTGGGAGGGCGGCAAAACCCAGATAATGCAAAGATAATGCACATTTTGCAGACTTAACAAAGATACACACTTTGCTTCCAGCAAGGTGCTGTATGCAAACGTCCTTCTTATATCCTGTTCTCCCAGCTGCAACTAATGAAGGAGATCAGGGCCCTTTTCTCTCCCATAAGCCACATTGCTCCCTTATCCATTCCTCCCTGCATGCCCTAGGATGAAGAGGAGGTGGGCCTGGGTTTTCCTCTGAATGCCCAGCCAGACTGTGCCCTTCCCCAGCTTCCTCCCCAGCCACCGGAGCCACACTCCCACTCCCTGTCAGCTGTTCGACCTCCCCCTTGGAATCAGTTTCCAACAGGGGCACAACAGGTTACTAACTTATCAACTTCAGTGATTTACTTAACGGTGGCAAGAAAGGTCATAAAATGGGGCAAAGCTCACTTAAGAACTGTCTCGCTTAGCAACATAAATTTGGGGCTCCCTTCTGGTCTGTAACTCGAGTCCTACCTGTCATTCTTTTCCTGTTCTGTGACACTAAATTCAAATTTTTGTGTTGCTGGGAACTCAGGATGAAACCAGAATCAGAATAGAACTGGAAGGGACCTCGGATCTTCTAGTCCAGCCTCCTCCTCAAGCAGGAGATCCTATATACCATTTCAGACAAGTAACTGCCCAGCCTCTTCGTAGAAACCTCCAGTGATGGAGCAACAAATCAGACATCCAGCTTTGCTTATCAAGGGAGACCAAGTGGAGCAAATGGCCAGTTTTAAATTTCTGGGTGTTACCCTAAAAGAGGAAGGGGCTCACACTGCAACTCTGATCAAAAGAGCCCAGCAGAGATTATACTATCCAAGACTTCTCAGAAAACAACAACTGAATGAAAAACTGGTGACCTTCTACCGCTGCACCATAGAGAGTATCTTAACTTACTGCACTTACTATGCTTTGCCAATTGCACAGGGGCAGATAGGAAAGTACTCCAGAGGGTTAACGTCATTGCCCAGAGGATCATGGGTTGCCCTCTCCCCTCTTTGGAAGAGCTTTTAGAGCTCCCGCTGCCTAAGAAAGTTCAAAACCTTCTCAAAGATCCATCTCATCCTGAGAACCCTTTTTTTGAACTATTGCCATCTGGCAGACGGTACAGGATAATAAAAACAAGGACAAATAGGCTGAAAAACAGCTTCTATCCGAGGGCAGTAGCTCTTTTGAATTCTGCTGTATAGTGCAGTGTTGCTGTGGTGTTGCGGGTTTTCAGTTCAATGTGTGGAGGGTGAAGGATGTGTGTTTGTGTTTATTTTCATGGCCATGGTCATGATGTGCACTGAAGATGGTGTTTGATTTCGTTGTACAAGATGCAATGACAATAAAGTAAACTAAACTAAACTAAAAACAACAACTTCTGGTGGCAGGCTGTTCCACTGGTCAATTAGGAAGTCTCTCCTTAATTCGAGGTTGCTTCTCTCCTGAAACAGTTTCCATCCACTGTTTCTTGTCTGGCTTTCTGGTGCTTTGGAAAATAAATTGACCCCTTCTTCTTTGCAACCCCTCAAATACTGGAAGACTGCTATCATGTCATATTGGTGTGAACTCAGGATAAAGCCAGAATCAGAATAGAGCTGGAAAGGACTTTGGGAGGTCTTCTAGTCCAGCCCCATGCTCATGCAGGAGACCTTATATATCATTTCAAATGACTGTCTAGTCTCTTCTTTAAAAAAAACCTCCAGTGATGAAGCATCTGGCATGTAACCGATAACTTCATATTCTGACCCAAGACACTGGTGAATTCAGAAGCAATTCCAAACTCCATTTCTCTGTTCCTAAATCCTGTATTTTCTCTCTCCATTTATTTTATCTTTTTCCACAGAGATTTTTCCTACTTCACTGTTCTCCAATCCCAGCCTGCTTTTAGCTCCAGATGGAGTTCATCCATGCCGAACAGTATTTGAAACTTCTAAGAGGGTCATCAGTACGTTCATAAAGTCACAAAATCTGCCCATTCAGACAAGGTCTTAACTCCATAAATATGTTTTTTTTCTTTTATCCCTCTCCAGTGCCACCACAAAGCCAGGTAATATCTGAATTTTGTTGTCCATCATAACCTCAAGATCATCTCTGGTTATTTCAAAACTGGCTTGGCTTGTCTCCAAAGTGAATTATTTGCACTTCGTTTACCATTTAGTTAGCCATTTATGCAGAATGAAGGGAGTTTAGAAAACAACTGTTTTCAGGCCACTTAGGTTTTTAAAATCCTGAATAATTTAGGGATAGCCAACATCTTGGATAACATGGTTCTCCCTCTTCTGACTCTGGAGCACATAGGAACTATTAAATCTGGGGCAAAATCTCCTATTTGGTTCTTATGTGCTTGCCTGTCTTTTGTTTCCTGCTATTCAGACCTACAATAACCTGCTTTCTAATTTTAATACATAGTCCACACATTTTAAAATGTATTTAGGAGCCTTTGATTATGGAGGTGGTCAAGCACTTCTCAGAAGTCCATGTCTATAAGATCACATTATTTAACATTTCTTAGCAGAACAAAATAATTTATTTAAAGAATGTATATAGGCAAACATCTGGAGAACACACGCTGATTTTCAGGGACTGTTTCAATCCATTTTAGTAATTTCCTACTTGCAAATGTTATTTTCTTCCAGTACGTTCCAATGAAAGAGAAAATTTATAGCTCAGGGTTGAACAGTAAAGTCCTTGGTCATTTTTGAGCTTGGTTGTTTTCTTGCAAATGTTTCATTACCCAGCTAAGTAACATCATCAGTGTTAAGTGTGGGATTTACTGACTGTTTAATACACAGTAGCTAGCCCTGCCTGTAGTGCTGTTGCTGTGATCTTCTCTTTGGTAGTTCCTCGATTAGGGATTTGTTTTTCTACTGGACTGTTTATCTGGATAATCTGGATGTTGGCTGCCGGAGAGAATGTGTTCTCCCATGAACACAAAATAAAAGTGAGTAAACTCCACACAGAGTTGGCAGTTCCTTGATTGGGGTGTTGTTTACTTCCTGATCGTTGGTCTGGTATTAATATTGATGTTAATCTCCACTTGATTGCTGGTAAAGTGATGTTTTTGGTCTTTGGCTTTCCTTTTTGTCTTTTAGATTGTCTGTTTTGAATGATACATAGATGTTGTTTATAAAAAGTTTAACAATCAACAACAACAAAAAACAATATCCCCATCTAGGAACAACCAACTCAGACAATCAATCTCACAGCAAACAGCAGCCTAATCAAGGAAGCAGCAAGAATACTCCCACTAACACTGACAGGGCGAGTCACTTGTACATAAACGGAGAGCAGACCCTACTCCCTTCTAGCATTGATGATGCTAGAAATAGCACTTAAGGCTTATATACCACTTCCCAGTGCTTTGCAGCCCCTGTCGAAACAGATTTACAGAGTGAGCCTCTTACCACCACCACCCCAATGATCTGGCTCCTCATTTTACCAACCTCAGAAGAACGGAAGGCTGAGTCAACCTGGAAGTGGGCAGGATCGAACTGCTGACAGTCAGCAGAATTAGCTAGCAAAACTTCATTCTAACTACTTCACCATCACGGTTCAGAGAGACAGACAGATGATAGATAGATAGATAGATAGATAGATAGATAGATAGATAGATAGATAGA
>BLBF01000080.1:3323741-3364700 GCA_015471245.1 Laticauda colubrina | reverse complement strand
AGATAGATAGATAGATAGATAGATAGATAGATAGATAGATAGATAGACAGACAGACAGACAGACAGACAGACAGACAGACAGACAGACAGACAGACAGACAGGCAAGGCAGGCAGGCAGGCAGGCAGAGTGGATAGATAGGCAGATAGGCAGGCAGGCAGCTAGGCACAGAGCAATAGCAATAGCACTTAAGACTTATATACTGCTTCACAGGGCTTCTCCCTCTCTCTCCCCCCTTCTCACTCCCTCTCTATCTTTCTGTCTATCTCCCTCTTTAATCTAGAGAGAGGGGAGAGAGGGAGACAGAGTCATGACTCTGTCTCTCTCCCTCTCCCCCCCCCCCCCCAGTTTAATAAAAGACTAACAATTAAGCTGTATTTAATACCCTGGTCAAGGAGGCCCTCAAGAACACAAGCTCAAATTCAAATCCCAACAGAGGGTATAAAACCCAAGGACTCTCAGCATCTCTTCCCTTTTTTTTTCTTCACCCAAGAGCTCCAAGGCACGCGATCCTGTCCAACCATTAAACCATCTTTCCAAACAGCCTCCATGTTTCCAGTGTTTTTCTTCCCCACTTGGAACTGAACACAGAAGGATATTTCTTTCAAGCATTCTCCCAACAGCACTTTGGGTTCAAAAGAGACGAGAATGCAGCCTCTGAGACAATCAAAAAAAGAAGCTTAAAAATCTGAGACTTGTGTTCCTTTTCCCTAAAGTGTTTCAGGTTGCAGAAAAAAAATGTCCACCACTATCAAGTAAGTGTCCACGAGTGTTTATGCAAACCGCAATACATCTGGAGTCCTTCTGCCAGTATTTTCTTAGCAATTCCCTGGGAAAAAAAGGAACCAGGCTTATATAATGCTGCCACCTCGTGGTCACAGGTATTAACAGCATCTCGCCTGTTTTACTAAATCAGGGATCAGCAATCTTAAAACACTCAAAAGAGCCATTTGGACTCGTTTCCCACAGAAAAAAAAAACACCAGGAGCCACAAAACCCTTCCCGTTGCCTGACTATTTCCTGAGCGACCACAAAACCAACCTGTGTCGTTGAATTAACCGTTCTGTTTTCTTCTGAAACTTTTCTTTTCTTAGATTTAATCCATAGTTGGCCTACCGGGGGTTGAAAATCTCAATCAATCATGTGCCGGCGGGTGTCACACATTGGTGGCTGTGAGGCATATTTTGAGCGATAGGGAGCCACAGCAGAGGGATGAAAGAGCCACATGCGGCTCCAGAGCCATGGGTTGCTGACTCCTGCACTTAAATGAACTGTTGTAAGTCGAGGACTGCCCATATGTGCCTGGCGGTTAAACAAAGCAACATTCAAGGATCCCTAATAAATGTCACCATTTTCCCTTGAACTTTTTGACTTTTTCTTCCCTGTATGCTGAAGGTCTGTTTAACACCATTTTATTTCCTGCAGGTTCAGTCAAAATATTTGCCCAGGAATTTGTCTGTCACAATCCTTTCCAACTTCCCTATATCGTGTTCTGCAAATAAAAGTTTTCTCATCTACTCCTTGCCCTCCATTTAGAAATAAATCTATCGAAATTCAATGGTTTTTTTTTCTCCCAACAAGCCACAACCAGCCTTGTCAGAATGAAAGATTTCTTAAAAACTAGAAGAGGCTCAAACAGATGTTTAAATGAAAGAGGAACAAGATCTCACTTCAAATGCCAAGATTATATTTTTCTAGATTCCCTTCAGTTATACAAAGAATCATTGTCTGGTATATTTTGATGACCCGGGGCATGGCACAAAGGCAACACGGTCACATTAGTAAGAAAAGTCCCTTTAATACTTCTAACTTTGCCCCCAGTGTCCGGTTACCTTCATCTGGAGAAAAAATGTTCCCAAGAACAGTGTTTAAGTGGAGAAAATTCAGTCCCAAAACAAAGTACATATAAACTGTTAATAAAAATCCACACCAACCTCGCTGCAACAATTAACTAGACAGGGCAGGATAAGGAATTGCAGACTTCAAAGGCCAACAAAACATACACATTGGGAAGACGCCAGGAACCCACGATTTGCTTTCAACAAGTTGTTGTGCGCAGCTTTCCTTTTTAAACAGTGTTCCCAGCTGCAGCAAATGAAGGGTCCTTTCCTCCCCCATAAGCCACCCGATTCACATTTCTCCCTTCTCCATTCCTCTCTGCGTGCCCTATGATGAAGAGAGGGTGGGCCTGGGTCTCTGAACCCACTCTCCCTTGTTCTACCTCTTCCCTGCTCTGCCCAGCTGGACTTTGCCCTTCCCCAGTTTCTTCCACAGCCAACAGAGCCCCTTTCCCACTCCGTCAACTGCTCAGCCTCTCCCTCGGAATCAGATTCCGACAGGGGCATGACAGTAAACCTAGTTACAGAAAATATCTAACAACTCTACAGAGAGATTAAACTTATGACTGGATAGAATAATAACAATAATAATAACAACAACACAAGCAGGTGAAACCATCGATCACATACTGAGCTATTATAAGACAATCGCTCAGACTTACTACAAACAACATCACAACACAGTCGCTCAGATGGTCCACTGGAATTTGTGTCACAACTACCATCGGCCTGTAGCGAAGACCTGGTGGGATCATAAGCCTGAAAAAGTGGTCGAAAATGAGCATGTATAATTACTATGGGACTTCTGAATACAGACTGATAAAGTTTTGGAACACAACACCCCGGATATCACTACTGTCGAGAAGAAAAAAATGTGGATCATTGACATTGCCATACCTGGTGACAGCAGAATCAATGAGAAACAACTTGAAAAAAATCACCAGATATCAGGACTTGAGAATTGAAATGCAGAGACTCTGGCATAAACCAGTGCAGGTAGTTCCAGTGGTACTTGGCACACTGGGTGCTGTGCCTGAAGACCTAGGCAAGCACTTGAAAACAATTGGCACTGACAAAATCACCATTGGTCAGCTGCAGAAAATCCACCTTACTGGGATCTGCTCGCGTAATCCGCCGATAAATCACGCAGTCCTAAACACTTGGGAAAATTTTGACTAGTGATTTGTGATACAAAACCCAGCAAAGTTATCTCATTTGCTGTGTACACTGCCATTTTTTGTGAATAATAATAACAACAACATCACAGACACCAAAGCTACGAAGAACATCTGTACGGATATTCATAAAATCATATTAAGTGGATGAATGCAATGGAGAATTTATGAACCCCAAATTTCTGTGGCTAAGCCGCACAATGGTGGAGTGAGTTGGGCTCCCATTTTATGACCTTTCTTGCCATGGTTGTTAAGTGAATCACTGCCGTTAAGTTGATAACATGGTTAAGTGAATCTGTATTCCCTGTGGAATTTGCTCTCAAAAGGTTACAAAAGGGGAATCACATGACATATTTATAACTGTGATGACCCAGAGCGTGGCACAAAAATAACAAAGTCACAAAATTAGATAAATTCCCTTTAATACCTCCAACTTGGCTCCCAATGTCCAGTTATCCTCAGTGGGAGATCAAACTTTTCCAAAAACAGTTTACAAAAGGAAGAAATGTAGTCCAAACCCAAAATACAGATAAATTATAAATAAAAAAAGTAATTAACATGACAGACCAGGAAAATAAATTGCAGACTTCCAAAAGATAACAAAGCACACATAGTTGGGAGGGCGGCAAAACCCAGATAATGCAAAGATAATGCACACTTTGCAGACTTTACAAAGATAATACACACTTTGCTTCCAGCAAGGTGCTGTATGCAAACGTCCTTCTTATATCCTGTTCTCCTAGCTGCGACTAATGAAGGAGATCAGGGCCCTTTTCTCTCCTGTAAGCCACATTGCTCCCTTATCCATTCCTCCCTGCATGCCCTAGGATGAAGAGAAGGTGGGCCTGGGTTTTCCTCTGAATGCCCAGCTGGACTGTGCCCTTCCCCAGTTTCTTCCACAGCCACTGGAGCCACACTCCCACTCCCTGTCAGCTGCTCAATCTCCCCCTCAGAGTCAGACTCCAACAAGGGCATGACAATAACCCTGCAACTGTCATAAATATGAGTCAGTTGCCAAGCATCTGAATGTTGATCACATGACTGTGAGGACACTGCAATGGTCATTAAGTGTGAAAAATGGTCATAAGTCACTTTTTTAAGTGCCATGGTAACTTTACTCTCTAAACAAAGCATCTTCTGTACATCGCAGAATGGTGAGCTATCCATGGCTGAATTCAAGACCCGCATTTATTCTTCTAATGCTTTACATTAATGCATTTTCATTGTTACATCTGTAAGCTGCCTGCAAGCTCTGTGGGAATGAAGCTCAACTCTTCTCCAGATGAGAAATCACCATTTAGACAAAGGCCTAAGAAAAAGTTTATACCTTGAAGGAATAACGTTTTTAAGGGGAGGGGGGGAAGTTGTCTCACAATTTCTCCAGCAAAGAACTTTGAAAAGCTTGCTGGACAACATCTGGAATCAGATTAGTTCAAGACAGTTGAACCGCTGATTCAAAGAATGACTGTCTTAGAGGCTGCTTAAAGCCATACAAACAAGTAAAAAGAGCTCATGCAAAGTAGGACTCTTTGGTACTTAAAAAAACACAAAGAAAAGCAGTAAATCAAATTCTTCCTTTTGAAAAGGGTTTGCAAAGGTTCACCCCGACCATCCCAGATACTAATAAAGGATAATATTTATAACTCAGTGTTGACAGGAAGGGTCCTTGGTGCTCTCTGAGCTTGGTTGTTTTCTTGCAGGTATTTCATTGCCCAACTAGGTAACTTCATCAGTGCTTGAAAGGAGGAGGAGGAGGAGGAGGAGGAAGAGGAGGATGGCTATGGTGTCCTTGGGGCTCTCTGAGCTTTCTGGTTTTCTTGCAGACGTTTCATAACCCAACTAGGGAACATCATTTATGCTAGAAGGGAGTGAGATTTGTGGAGAGAAGGAGGAGGAGGACGACGACTACGACTGTGGGGTCCTTGATGCTCTTTGAGCCTGCTTGCTTTCTTACAGATGTGTTATTACTCAACTATATAATATTATTAACCAACATCAAGTTGGTTAAAGCCATACAAGAAAGAGGAGGAGGGTGACTGTGGGGTCCTTGGTGCTCTCTGACCTTGGTCATGTTCTGGCAGATGTTTCATTACCCAGCTAGGTAACTTCATCAGCTCTAAAAGAGAGTGAGATTATGTTGTGGTCCTGATTCTTATCACACATTGTGCAGAAAAGAGCAACTAAGAGGATGAAAGGTTGGGAGACTCAAAGTAAGAAAAATGGTTGCAGGATTTGGGCTTGGCTAGTCTGGAGAAAAGAAGGACTGGGGGGGGGGGATATAACAGCAGAATTCCAGGATTTGGGGGGCTGCTCCATAGAAGAGGGGGTCAATCTATTTTCCAAAGCACCTGACGGCATGGCAAGAAACAACGGATGGAAACTGACCAAGGAGACAAGCAACCTGGAATTAAGGAGAAACTTCCTAACAGGGAGGACAATTAACTAATGGAACAGCTTGCCATCAAAAGTTGTGGATGCTTCATCACTGGAGGTTTTTAAGAAGAAAGCCACCTATCTGAAATTATACAGGGTCTCCTTCTCACCCAAGAGGTTGAACTAGGCCTCCAAGGTTCCTTCCAACTCATTCATTTTGGAAAGCCATTCAGAGGAATGGCTTGCCTCCAGAAGTTTGGGTGCTCCATCACCGGGGGATCTTAAAGAGATACTGGACAGCCACTTGTCTGAAATGGTGTAGGTCAGAAGTCTCCAAACTTGGCAACTTTAAGACTTGTGGACTTCAACTCCCAGAATTCTTCCTCCAGTCATGTTAGCTCAGGAATTCTGGGAGTTGAAGTCCACAAGTTTTAAAAGTTGCCAAGATTGGAGACCCCTGGAGTAGGGTCTCCTGCTTGAGCATGGGGTCTGGACTAGAAGACCTCCAAAGTCCGAGAAAGCCTCCAAGCTCTATTCTGACAGATTAAAGCTCTAGTAAAGATAATTTACTGATTTACAAGAATCTAGTCAATTCACGATCAGCACTAAATTGCCACGAGATGAGAGTCACTGGAACTCAAGAGGGGTTGTGCCTCAACCATTTGTGGGACAGTAAAGTTTCCAAGCTGATTCCTCTCTTGACTCCCCCTGCAGGCTCTACCTCAATGTAATCCTAAATTGCATTAACAGAGGGATACAATCGAGATCGAGTGAGGTTACTAATACCACTGTATAAAGCCTTAGTAAGACCACACATAGAGTACTGCATCCAGTTTTGGTCACCACACTATAAAAAAAATGTTGAGACTCTAGAAAGAGTGCAGAGAAGAGCAACCAGGATGATTAGGGGACTGGAGACTAAAACATACGAAAAACGGTTACAGGAATTGGGCTTAGCTAGTCTAGTGAAGAGAAAGACCAGGGGAGACAGGATAGCGGTCTTCCAATATTTGAGGAGCTACCCCAGAGAGGAAGGGGTCAAGCTATTTCCCAAGTCACCTGAAGGCCAGACAAGGAATAATGGATGGAAACTGAACAAGGTGAGATTCAACCTGGAAAAAAGGAGAAACTTTTCTGACAGTGGGAACAATCAACCCATGGAACAGAAGTTGCCTTCGAAAGTTGTGGGAGCTTCATCACTGGAGACTTTCAAGAAGAGACTAGACTGTCACCTGTCAGAAATGGTGTAGGGTCTACTGCCTGGGCAGGGGGTTGGACTAGATGACCTACAAGGTCCCTTCCAACTCTGATTATCTGTTACCTGTTATCTCCTTCTCCTACGACAAGTGACTGTGAGTCTTCTCAGTTGCTATTTTGTGCTATTTTTTATTTTTAAAAAAAACATCTCTGGTTGGTTTTATTAATTCTTTTTTAATGATGAGCCCTCCTCCCCCCCAAAGTCCTATATATAATATTTACAAAATTAAGAATTTACTAAATAAATCTAGATCAAGTGACTCTAAAAATCTAAGGTTTTTTTTTTACAATTGTACAGCAATTGGAAAGACATTCCTAAAATTGAGTGACCTGACATCACAGGGTCCTGCTAGAGGTGTTTTTCTAGCCAGATTTTAAGGAAATCTACTTCACACATAATTTACTTTTCATCCCTTGGCAAATACATCTTCAATTATCAGAGGAATAAACAGCAATGAGCGCCAATTAAAACTGAGCAGCTATAGGAATCTGATGCTTCAGAACAAAAGAGAGCTAATATGCATACCACACTTTTTATTTATGTATTTATGTGTTAGATTTGTTTGCTGCTTATCTCTTTGCTGTGATTCTTTACCTTAACTGTTAACAAGGGGAGAGTCACAATTACCCATCATTAACTCCGATCAGAGCCCCAATTTTATTAACCCAAAGTTACCATTATTAACAGTCAAAAAAGAAGGCAGGGGTTGCCAAGGAAATAAGCAGAAAAACCCTGCTTTCATAATTGCCTTTGCCAATAAAACAGATAAGGGGCAGCCAATGCTGTGTTACAACAGTTTCGATATTAGGGCAGACAGGACAGAAAAATCAATTTTCTCTTATTTTTTTTCTAGGAGATGTAAGTCTTAGATCCTGGTAGAATCTTTTTTCCTGCTTTCTTGACAAATTTGGGGGGGGGGGGGGAGATGTCATGTCAAAATGACAGGCTTCAAACATGGCTTTCTTTATAGGATATTAGGCAAGATGAAATGAAGCTCGGCTAATTGTCGTGTGATAACACTACTATTTTGGCAGGCCAGATGCATATTGATAATTTCACAGCTTTTCTCAGCTAGGAGCATTGATCGCCGTTCGAGCGCCAAAGAGATGTTTCTTAAGGTTCCATGCTCAAAAAAGCAGGGATTCTCAAACCAGAGGGGTGGAAATGCAATTCCCAGAATTCCCCAGCCAACATCGCTGGCTGGGAAATTCTTGGAGTTGAAATCTACCAGGTCTTTATTTTTTATTTTATTTATTTATTTATTTATTTATTTTTGTCAATTGCTTACAAGATAATAGGTATAAGTAAAAACATAGTTATGAATACATGGATACATATAAGAAAAATAAAAAAAAATAAAAGAAATAAGACAGGAACGTTAGGCACATTGGTGCGCTTATGCACGCCCCCTACAGGCCTCCTAGGAAGGCGGTGAGGTCAACAGTGGCCAGTCTAAGGTTAAAGTTTTTGGGGTTTGGGGAAGAAGCCACAGAGTCAGATTAGAGTATTCAAAACATTGACCACTCTGTTGCTGAAGTTGTATTTCCAACAATCAAGTTTGGTGAGATGAACCTTGAGTTTGTATCTATTGCGTGCTCTTGTGTTGTTATGATTGAAGTTGAAGTGTTCATTTGCAGGTAGGACATTGCAATGTATGATTTTATACACTATACTTCGATAGGACCCAAGGCAGCATAGTTCTAGGTTTTCTAGGTCTAGAATTTCGAGTCTGGTGGCATAAGGTATTCTGCAATGAGTAGAATAGTGAAGAACTCTTCTTGTGAAATATTTCTGGACTTTCTCAACTGTGCAAATATCAGATACTAATGTGGGTTCCAGACTGATGAGCTCTATTCGAGTATTGATCTAGCAAATGTTTTGTATGCTCTAGTTAGTAGTGTAATATTACCAGAGAAAAAGCTACATAAGATTAGGTTAACAACTCTTAATGCCTTTTTAGCTATGTAGTTCCAGTGGGCTCTGGCACTTAGATCATTAGAAATGAGTACTCCAAGATCCTTGACAGACTTTGGATCATCAACAAGGTCTTGACTATTCAGCCTGTATTTTTACTTTCTTATTTTTTTTTTTGCCAATATGTAGGACAGAGCATTTATTTGTTGAGATTTGAAGTTGCCATTTGTTTGACCATTCTGATACATAGCCAAGGTCTTTTTGAAGGGTAGCAGTATTGCCTGTGGTGTTGAATAGCTTTACATCATCAGCGAAGAGAACGCAGTTGCTCTTAATATGATCACAGGGGTCATTTATGTTGAGTATGAAGAGAGTCGGTCCTGGAACATTGCCTTGGGGGACACCACTGTTGACAGGTACAGAATTTGATAGGACGCTCCCAATTTTGACCATTTGTTGTCTGTTTGACAGGAATGCTTCTATCCAGTTATGCAGGTGTCCAGAGACACCATAATATTTCAGTTTTAGGAGTAGTTTGTCGTGTACCACTGTATTAAAGGCTTTACAGAAGACTATGTAGATTGTGTCTATTGCTTTGCCCTGATCGAGTTGTGTAGTCCATATGTTTTTGCCAGGAAACCGTCTTCTAAATGTAATCACAGGTAACAGACAATCAGGGTTGGTCATCTAATCCAACCCCCTGCCTAAGCAAGAGACCCTACACCATTTCTGACAAATGGCAGTCCAATGTTTTCTTGAAAGCCTCAAGTTATGGCACTCCCACTGGTTGATTGTTCTCACTGCCAGGAAATTTCTCCTTCTTTCCAGGTTGAATCTCTCCTCAATCAGTTTCCATCTGTTTCTTCTTGTCTGGCCTTCAGGGGCTTTGGAGAATAGCTTGACCCCGTCCTCCTCTCTGTGGCAGCCCCTCAAATATTGGAAGACTGCTATCCTGCCTCCCCTGGTCCTTCTCTTCCTAGACTAGCCAGGCCCAGTTCCTGTAACCGTTCTTCATATGTTTCAGCCTCCAATCCCCTAATAATCCTGGTTTGCTCTTCTCTGTACTTTTTCTAGAGTCTCGGGTAATACAGCAGGGGTGTGAAATTCAAGGCCCATGAGCCAAATCTGGCTTGCAATGTGGTCGGATCCAGCCTGTGGGTTCACCTTGGAAAATGTAAGGGGCCAACCCATGTGGCTTCATCCCAGTCTACCCATGTCGTTTCAACCCACTGGTCTAATTGAGTTTGTCACCCCTGTAATATGGTATGTGGAATTAACCCATTTTTCAGCTTCCGGAGGCATATATGGAAGAAGAATAGCCATAACTATTATTTTTAACTCTTAAGACTTGTCCAAATGCCTTGAAATGAGTTTCTTTTTAAAGCAATCAAGCATGTGATTTGTTGTTTATTTTGTGAAGAGAGATATAAAGCCCATGCCAAGGTTCTTTCTATCACATTTGTCTATTGCTGTATCTTCTCCCATAGCCAGCACAAACCAAAGTTTCAGCTTCTTTTTGACATAGGTGGTGTCAATTAAAAAAATACTTCTTTGGTCTTTTTAGTTGCTAGCAGAAAGGGGTGGGGGAAAGCAGTGCATTCCTTAAATGCTTCAGATAATTGCCTTGGCAGCCAAAGCTGTTAGTGTGCAAGATTATTACTGGAGAGCATGATTGAGGAATTTTGGTTATGGGCATGTCCCATTGGAGAATATACATCCAGGGGGTGGGGAGGGAAGACCAGGGTCAAAGGTGATATGAATGATGTGTCACAGTTGGCTGCAACCAGGAAACACTGACATGTTAACTCCTAATAAAGCAATCTTTTTTGCTCTGAGAGATGCGGCTAGAAACTTATGATTTGAATGGGGATGCATGTTGGAGCCTTCACACCTGGGCTGCTGCCGGTTCACACCAGTAGTTAAGATTCTATGCAGTTCGATGAACCAGCAAATCCCACCACTGGCTGGCCCCTTCCCTTCTCATTTTTTGGCTGTTTTCAGGCAGTTTTTGGGCATAAAAAACAGCCTAAAAAATGTCCCCAAACACCCCAGAAAGTCCAAAAAGGCCCCCCAAAACAGCCTGAAAACAGCAAATAAAACAGGCTGAAAAATTAGCACAGGCGGGACCAGCCAGTGGTGGGATTATTATTATCCCTTTGCCCGGCAAGTGGCCGGGCAATATTCCAGGCGTGATCTTTTTATATTTGCCCTGTACCAATTCTGTGATGCAATTCAAATGCGATATTCTACGGAGACTCCTTTGAAACCATTCAGTGTTCTATCGTTCTTGGCGCAATAATGTTCAGGTTACCAAATTTATGGGAGATATCAAAAAGCTAAAGAGAATTATACGTCTACCGCTGAGTCCTGCATCTCCATCTTAGGGAGAGGGGGAACAAAATGGCAAAAAAATGAATGTTTGAAGAGCCACCGAGCACTTCCTGCAACTTCGACGGCATTAAAATAATCGTGATTTTAAGATGGTTATTTTTCCTACATCATTATATTTTCCCACATCAACGTTTTTTGCACGTGCTGTGATTTTCTAATAGCACCAGATATACCCCCTGCCCCAGAAAAGAAAAAAAAATCTGAACCATCTTCGCATAGCTAGATTTTTTTTCAGTCTGTGCTCATGGCAAATTTATCTGGAAAATAGCCCTGCTTTACTAATGGAATCTTTTCGCAACCATATCCTGTCCTACTAAGGGCTCCCAAGTATCAAAAATATACTGAGAATGTCATGCCCCTCTTGGAATCTGATTCCGAGGGGGAGGTCGAAGGCACTGACAGGGAGTGGGAGTGTGGCTCTGGTGGCGGGGGAGGAAACTGGGGAAGGGCACAGTGTGGCTGGGCATTCAGAAGAAGACTCAGGCCCACCCCCTCTTCATCCTAGGGCATGCAGGGAGGAACTGAGAAGGGAGCAACATGGGTTACAGGAGTTACAAGGAAGAAAAGGGCCCTGATTCTCTTCATTAGGGAATGAAAAAGGCCCTTGATTCCCTTCATCCTGGGAAAACATAATTTTAAAAGGGCATTTGCACACAGGGCCTTGCTAGAAGCAAAGTGTGAATTATCTTTGTTTGTCAAGTCCTGTCTAGGTTCTGGGGTCCTCCCAACTGTGTGTGTTTCATTATCTTTTGAAGTTTGCAATTCCTTATCCTGCCCTGTCTTGTTAATTGCTACGGCGTGGTTTGTGTTAGTTTTTACTTAGAATCTATATGTACTTTGAGTTCAGACTGAATTTCTTCCCTTTAAAAACTGTTCTTGGGAGTTTTTTTCTCCAGCTGACGATAACTAGACATTGGGGGCCAAGTTGGAGGTATTAAGGGGACTTTACCTACTTTTGTGACTTTGTTGCTTTTGTGCCACACCTCTTTGGGTCATCACAGAGAATTAGTAGCTAAGTCAATGAAAAAACCCTTTTTGAAGTAATATTCCAGCTTGGGGGTTGTCCAGTTTTCCTGCTGAATCTTGGACACTTTTTAAAAAGAAGCTTGTGCTACTTTGACTTTTGGAGATTCAATCCTGGAGGTTGTGGGCGATCCATTACTGGAGGCTTTTAAAAAGAGACTGAAGAATCACTTGTCTTAAATGGCACAGGGTCTCCTGCTTGAGCAAGGGGCTGGACTAGAAGACCTCCAAGGTCACATCCAGCTCTGTTATTCTATTATTTAACCAGTGGAACGATTTGCACCCAGAGGTGGTGGGTGCTTCGTCTTTGGAGGTTTTTCAAGAAGAGATTGCACAGCCATTTGTCTGAGTGGTATAGTGTCGTGATGGCGAACCTATGCCATACATGTAATTCTACCTCAATACCAATATCAATGATTAGATAATCAATTTCTAAAAATAATTAATGTATCAATTGATTTATTGTTTTAATTGATCAGTGTGAAAAGAGTGTTTAATGCAAACAGTGTGATTCCTGATTAATATAAAAAAATCAGGCTTAATGTAATTTAATTGATGAGTAAAATTAGTGATTCAGTTAATTTAATTGAACAGTGTATTTAACAATTAGTGTAATTAATTAATTAGACTGATTATTACTTAGCATAACTTGACTAGAAAGATTATTGTAATTTATTAATTGGTGTGATATTGGCTTTATTGATAACCCAAAATTGTTTTATTAAGCAATTTAATCAATGTAATATCTCAACAAACCCACCATGCCAGTAAAAAAATCCAATACCAAACCATAACCTAAAAAAAACAAAAAACCCACCAATGAACCACAAGATTCCTGCACATGCTTTATATGCTCTGTAAGGTTAATGAAAATTCCATCAAATGTTCTCTATGTGAAAAATAAGCTCATCATGACTTCCTGGAATTACCAAAGCAAATGACTCAATTTCTAGAAACATCCAATTATGCATTTCCATTTTTCTGCCCACCATGAAAACCCAAACTGATCAAACATATAGCCCTGTTTGAAAGACTTGATTCTATAGAAATGCGAATATCATCCCTTGACACCATAGTAGCATCCCTAGACACTTTAAATGAAAGATTAATTAACCTTGGGGGGAAAAAAGACACAACACAAAAACCTGAACATCCAATAACTACAAACCAACAACTGCAACCTAATCCACAAAAAACCATAAATCCAACAAATAATGATATCCCAATCCTCATCAGAGAAGCTGTCGAACGCAAATGAAAGCGTCCAAACGCTATCTCATTTGGTCTAGAGGACATCAAAAACAATGATGATATCACAATTGTCCGCAACATCATCAGTGACTATCAAGCATCAACCATCTCCCCCGATGAAATACTTGACATTTCTTGCATTGGCCGAGAGCTCAAAAAGAGACGGCTCTGTGGCCTCACGCTTCTGCAGAGTCATTTGCAAAAATGAATTAAGCAAACGTTAATTAATTTTACTATAAATTCACTCACCAAAAACAACACCAACCATAAAAACCTCCAATCTCGTCCTGACCTAACCTTACAGCAACGTGCCCAATCCCATATACTTCACACAGAACTCAAAAATCATCTAGACAATGGAGAGAAGGACCTGTACATTGATTACCGTGCAGACTGTATCAAAAGAAAGTCACATAATCCAAAACTTCTTTAACCAATCCACCATCACCCAAGACTAGGCACGCATGCCCCCAACTACCTCAATTCAAACTACAACTGGCCTTAAATGCAAGCTACTCAGTGCAAGAAGTCTTGTAAATAAAATACCTGAATTTCTCCTCTTACTAAATATGGCTAAATTCGACATCATATTTGTCTGTGAAACATGGCTCAACGCATCTCTCCCTGACTCCATTACCTCAGTAAGAGACTATAATGTCTACTGATCTGATTGTGAAATCCGTAGAGGAGGTGGTGTTGCTATCTTCTGTAAAAAGTCCTTACATCTAAAAAACATTCAAGTTACCCAGGAGCTTGCTCTTCCTGAGACCGTTATCTGTGAACTGACCTTAAATATCACATTACTGTTCTTACTATGTTACAGAGCCCCTGATTATGACATCGAACATGTAAACAAGCTAAATACACTACTAACATGGGCAGTGTCCTGCCCAAACGCTTTTATCTTTCTTGGTGACTTCAATCTCCTCATATGAACTGGACCCTAAACAAATGTACAACTGAACCCATATATGCCATCTTCTACAATGCTGTAACAAATCTGGGACTGGAACAACTAGTAACCAACAATACTAGGCTTAACAACTGCTTCGATCTCATCTTCTGCAATAGTTTGAATTCAATTTATGGAATACAAATTAAAGAACCCTTTTCCAACAGTGACCACAACATGATTAACTTTTGTCTCAATATACGTCCACACAAAAATCATCACAATGACAAAATTCCCAATTATAACTTCAAAAAAGGCAACTATGACCTTATAATCAACGATCTCTCTTCCCTTGATTAGCAATTTCTCTTCACTGGATGCAATACTGTTGAAGACCATTACAACATATTCTTACTAGAAATCACAAGAGCCATCAAACTGTATGTACCAATAACAACTCCCAAAACCAGGAAAAACAGATTACCCATAACAATAAGGAAGCTTCAATCCAAAAAGAGATCGCTTTGGCAAAAAAACAAATCTGGTCATGTTGCCAACTTCAAAAACCGATACAAAAATCTATGCCACCAGATAAAAACTGAATGCACTAATTATCACATTAAACAAGAGGAAAACCTTCTAAGCACAAATTTCACCCATCCTTTCTATAATTTTGTAAATAACAAACTAAAAAACTCAAGGTCCATCCCACCCCTGACAGCACCTAATGGCAAAGACTGCAACAACGACACCATCAACAAAAACCTCTTTAACACATTCTTTGGCTCAGTATTTGTAAACAGCAATGGATCAAGCCTAGTACTTCCTAGTCGAACCACAGATAACTACAATGATCTAATACATATCGATTTTACAGAAGACATTGTTGAAAAAGCACTCCACAATCTAAAACCATCCCTATCTATTGGAACCTAACGTAATAGGTGCCCACTTCTTTAAAAAGCTATCCACTGTCACAGCCGAACCTCTAAGCATAATCTTTGAAAAATCTTTCAGGACCAGCGTCTTGCCAAAACTATGGTCACAAGCCACAGTCATCCCCATCTTCAAAAAGGGAGAGCCCAGCCTAGTTGAAAATTACAGACCAATCTCCTTATGCTGCATCACCTGTAAAGTCATGGAATCAATTATTAACCAATCCATTATCCTCCACTTAGAGACAAACAACCTACCCTTGAATAAAGAATTTGGTTTCAGAAAAAAAACTATCCTGTAATCTGCAACTCTTACACTGCAAAAACATATGGACTACACAACTTGATCAGGGCAAAGCAATAGACACAATCTACATAACTTCTGTAAAGCCTTTGATTCAGTGCTACACGACAAACAACTACTAAAACTAAAATCTTATGGTATCTCTGGACAACTGCATAACTGGATAGAAGCATTCCTGTCAAACAGACAACAAATGGTCAAAATTGGAAACATCCTATCAAATTCTGTACCTGTCAACAGTGGTGTCCCCCAAGGCAATGTTTTAGGACCAACTCTCTTCATACTCGACATAAATGACCTCTGTGATCATATCAAGAGCAACTGTGTTCTCTTCGCTGATGATGTAAAGCTATTCAACACCATAGACAATACTGCTACCCTTCAAAAAGACCTTGACGATGTATTAAAATGGTCAAACAAATGGCAACTTCAAATCTCAACAAATAAATGCTCTGTCTTACATATTGGCAGAGAAAATCAGAAAATAAAATACAAGCTAAACAGTCAAGACCTTGTTGAGGATCCAAACTTTGTCAAGGACCTTGGAGTACTCATCTCAAATGATCTAAGTGCTAGAGCCCACTGTAATTAAAAGTTGTTAATCTAATCCTATGTAGCTTCTTCTCTGGTAATAGCACACTACTAACTTGAGCATACAAAACATTTGCTAGACCTATTCTTGAAGACAGCTCATCAGTCTGGAACCCGTATCATGGGATATTAACACAATATAAAAAGTCCAGAAATATTTCAGAAGAAGAGTTCTCCACTCCTCTACTTGTTGCAGAGTACCTTATGCCACCAGACTTGAAAATCTAGACCTAGAAAACCTAGAACTACGCTGCCTCCGGTCTGATCTAAATATAGTACATAAAATCATATATTGCAATGTCCTACCTGCAAATGAACACTTCAACTTCAATCATAACAATACAAGAGCACACAAATGGATACAAATTCAAGGTAAACCGCACCAAACTTGATTGCAGGAAATACGACTTCAGCAACAGAGTGGTCAATGTTTGGAATACTCTACCTGACTCTGTGGTTTCTTCCCCAAATCCCAAAAACTTTAACCTTAGACTGTCTACGTTTGACCTCACCTCCTTCCTAAGAGGCCTGTAGGGGATGTGCATAAGCGCACCAATCATGCCTACCGTCCTTGTCCTATTGTTTTTTATTTTTCTTATAAGTATCTATCTCATGTATTCAAAACTATATTTATTCTTATACCTGTATCTTGTAAACAATTGACAAATCAAATAAAATGTAAAATGTAAAGTGGCAGGCAGAGCCATCTCTCCGGGCATGCCAGCCACTGCCTGTTGCTCTTCTGGATTCCAGTGCATGAATGTGCGCGCAGAAGCACCAGAAACTGGAAAAGCAGCTCCCAGGAGCACATACACACCACACCGCCAGCTGATCTTTGTTGAAGGCCATTTTGAGCATCCAGAAAAACCAAGGGTTGTTTTTTCTGGAGGACTTCGTAAAATTCCAATGTATTAACTACCATTCTTGTGTTGTTCTTTATTTGCCTTGTCAGCAAGAAACCGTTTTGGTCAGGGTGTATGCTTTCATTTCGTAATTATTTCATCCTCTCTGCTAAATATTTCATAAATATTTTATAGTCGGCATTTAAGAATGAAATCGGCCTATAATTCTTAATTTGATTATTGTCCGTTCCTTCATTTGGGATCAAGGAGATGCATGCCTCCCTCCAAGATTCATCTCGTTTTGCTTCCATCAGAACATCATTATGTGCTTCCAATAATAATGGTTCTATCAATTCACCCACAGTCTTATAAATTTCCCCTGGTAGACCATCTGGCCCAGGGGTCTTATTATTTTTTTTCTTTTTGGATTACATCTTTCAGTTCAGATAATGTTATTTCCCTGTTTAACATTACCCTTTTCTCTTCCACTAATGGGGGCATATTTTCCCCTTTCAAATAATGACTTGTTTTATCCTTTACTATTTCTGTACTATTTACTATAACACGTGTGCGTTAGAAACCTGAAAACCAGGTGACCAGCACACATGCGCACCCCTAGGTGTCCAGTTTCCGGCGCTCCCATGTTGGGGAGCTACTCTTCCAGTTTCCAGCATGTACACTCATTTTATCTTTTTTCTTACTAAATTTGGCTAGGAACTCACAGCATGTAATCTTAATTATTATACCTGCACCAGCTACAGATGTGGACGGAGTATTTACTCAAAAGCACAACGCCTAATACATGCCACTTATTTAAGCTAGCCAAAGCAATGGGAAATAGCCAGCAATGCTCTAATTGTCTTTAATTTGTCTTTAATTTCCTTTTCTGCCAAGGAAAAGCACTGAAGCTTTCATTTTATCCCCACTAACGACCCCACTAACTTCCCAGGATTTCAAAACTCGCTTCCCGCAATATTCTTTTTGCCAGCAATGCCTTTGATGCTATTTTGACATAAATTTAGGTAAGCAGGCCTGTTTAACGGATTTTTTTTTTACGATGGGGCAATAAACCCCAGTTCATACAGTAGCTTCATCTCTAATGATATTTGTCCAATTAAGAGACCAAAAAAGGCGGCAATAAGGCAGCCATATGGATGCATTTAAGCAATGGTAGTGGACGGGGAATTTAAAAGAGGAAGGCAAGATAGGATGGATTCCTAAATTGCTTTTGGGATAAATCTGGAATTAGCTGCACCTTTGATTTAGAGGGTGGCCAGACAAACAGGTTTTAATGGAGGCAGGACAGGAAAAAGTGCAACTTGCCTTTTGAGCAGCTCTGGCAAGGGAAGACAGGACACTGGGACAGGACACTCCCACACAAGGAAGTCCTTTCCTTCACCTTAGCAGCCTTAAGAAGCAAAACATCCACCTTGGAAAGAGAGGGTCGATGCAGGGAAGGCAAAGTATGGGGGAATATTTATCCTTTTTTGAAAAAAAAATGTATTAAAAACATTTTGACAGCCAACCAACCCACTGAAGGTGACTGCAGGCAGCTTACTACGAAAGAGGAGGAGGGGGGGGGGCTATGGGGTCCATGGTGCTCTTTGAGCTTGGCTGTTTTTCTTGCGGACATTTCATGACCCAACTAGGTAACATCATCACTGCTAGAAGAGAATGAGGATTGTAGAGGGGAGGAGGAGAGGAAGAGGAGGAGAAGGAGGAAGGCGGCTATGGGGTTCTTGGTGCTCTCCAAGCTTCGTTGTTTTCTTGCAGGCATTTCATGATTCATCTAGGTAAGATCATCACTGTAAGAAGGGAGTTGGGATTGTGGAGGGAGGAAAAGGAGGAGGAAGAGAACAACTATGTGGAATGATGTTCCCTGAACTTAGTTGATTTCTTGTAGAAGTTTCTTTACCCAACTAAATAACATAATCATCATCATCATATGATGATGATGATACCACCATCTAGTTGGGTAATGAAACATGTACAGGAAAACCATCAAGCTCCAGCCCACCAGGGACAGCACATTAAGCAGATATAAATGCATACTTATTAACCTATTATTTGTAAAGTTTATTGGCTGCCTATCTGACCTCAAATTAACTCTGCATGGCTTTCAATCACATTCACTTAACAATGGCAGTGATTCTTTTAACGACTGTGACAAAACAAGGGCCATACAAGGGAGAAAAACTCCCTTAACCACTGCCTTACTTAGCAACGAAAATTAGGCATTGGGTTGTGGTCGTAAGTAATCCTTCTCTTCCATAAACTGGACATAACTAACTCCCTCAATTATTCATATTATACAATTTAGTCTCCAGAATCCTAATTAGATAATAATAATAACAGAATAACAAAGTTGGAAGGGGCCTTATAGGTCATCTAGTCCAACCCCCTGCCCAAGCAGGAGACCCTACACCATTTCTGACAGATGGGAGTTCAGTCTCTTCTTGAAAGCTTTCATTGATGAAGCTCCCACAACTTCCGAGGGCAACTTCTGTTCCATGGATTGACTGCTCTCACTGTCAGAAAGCTTCTCCTTATTTACAGGTTGAATCCCTCCTTGATCAGTTTCCATCCATTGTTCCTTGTCTGGCCTTCGGGTGCTTTGGGAAATAGCTTGACCCCCTCCTCCTCTCTGTGGCAGCCCCTCAAATATGGGAAAAAATGTTGGAGATAGGACGTGTCCAGGTATCTACCATCAGGAATGAAGCCTGCAGGAAATCTTTACATTTCAAAGAAACACCGTCAAAAGCCGTACATCAGAGAACACATAAAACACACAACGGCTAAAGATTTTGTAAACGTACATCAAATAAGCTTTTACATCGGTTTTTGCATTCGGCTCTCCTACAGATCATTTGCCACCCAATAATGGACTGACAAGCAGGTTCCTGCGGCCGTATTAAAAGAGATCTTGTGAACAGAAATAATGGATCAATTAAGCCATCGATTTGCAGCTCGCCTAGTCAACCTCCGAGGCTCGAAGAACTGCAACGATTCTGTCAGTTTAGAGAGCCAATATTGAATTCTTGCGTTTAAAGAACCGACAATTTATTAAGCATTTGTGTTTTTTTTTAACTTCCCTTCCTCTTCTTCGGTACACCAGGGATTATATTTTCAGCATTGGTTGGAGACTGCATTAATAGAGGGATGGAATCAAGATCACATGAAGTGTTAACACCACATTATAAAGCCTTGGTAAAGCCACACTTGGAATACTGCATCTGTGATGACCCAGGGTGTGACACAAAAATAACAAGGTCACAAAAGTAGAATAGATTCCTCGAATTTGGCCTCAATGTCTGATTATCCTCGGCTAGACAATAAACTCTTCAAAAAACAGTCTACGAAGGGAGTAAATGCAGTCCGAACCCAAAGTAAAGATAATTAGAAATTAAAAAAACCAACACAAAACACACTGAAGTAATTAACACAGAGGCCAGGATGATAAATTGCAGACTTTCAAAGGATAATGCAGCACCCACAGCTGGGAAGACACCAAAACCCAGATAAGCCTTGACCAAAATAATGCACGCTTTGCTTCCAGCAACTTTGCCATGCGCAAAGTTTGCCCTTTTAAACAGTCTTCCCAGCTGCAGCTCATGAAGGGGATCAAGGCCCTTTTTTTCCCCATAAACCACATTGCTCCTTTCTCCATTCCTCCCTGCATGCCCTAGGGTGAAGAGGGGATGGATAATTACAACAATTAACCAGTGGAACCACTTGCCACCAGAAGTTGTGGGTGCTCCATCACCGGAGATTTTTAAGAACAGATTGGACAACCATTTTTCTGAAATGGAATAGGGTTTCTTGTCTGAGCAAGGGGTTCAACTAGAAGACCTCTAAGGTCCCTTCCAATTCTGTTATTCTGTATTTTTTCCAAGTTACAACAAAGTACTTAGTCAGGTTTTTACCTGTTGCTTTTCAGAGAAAAGTTGGAATTCTCAACCTCACAGTTCATCAACAACGCTTATCAAAATGTGCTTTTTATAAAGAGATTATCTTGCATTATGGAAACACATCCTCAAGGTCTTTTAGTTTAAGTGATATTCCTGCCAGACTAGCATATGGCAAAATTCAAAAATGCCTTTTTTTAAAAAGTTCAGGAACACAACGCTGCCTAAAATTTAAATGAAAATAAATGATTAAATGAAATTGGAGTTGCCAATAATCTATCACCTAATCGTTAAGTCTAACAGCCAGTGTTAGATGTATTGTATTTTTAATCCACCCAATGGCTTAGAGATTTTATACGGTCGGAAAAGCTAATTTTTTTTATTCTTATTATTACAATTTGCTCTAGTGTGACCATGGGAAAGATGACAGTTAAAGAAAACCCAAGCCAAAATGAAAATCAGTTTAAAATGTATTAAAGTACGTGGCAAATGGCATCAAACCTTTAGAAAAGCAGTGAAAATCTGCTATGAAATAAACCATTCTAACATATGTAAAATTATCAAGGCATACTAAGTGGAAAATAAAAATACAGACTATTTCTGACTTGAGCAACCATCCCCCAGTGCATAAATCTTAGCAATTTCCAGATGTCGTGAACAAAACCTAAAACTTTCATGGAATCATCTAAACCAGTGGTCGCCAACCAACGAGCCGGGGACCACTGGTGGCCCGCAAGAAAATTTTGTTGGTCCACAGAGAAATGTCCCCCCTCAAAGCAATTAATCCAGGTTGCACGGGAACACAAGGCTGCGCCGCCCACATGGCCATGGGAACACAAGGCTTGCGTTGCTTGCATTGCAAACAACACGAGATAGTGAGGGGAAGGGGGAAAGGGCATGGGAGGGGAACTTGTCCCACACACCGCACGTGCCTGGCCTGGCCTGGCCACCGGGCTACTTCTTTCCGCTTCTTTCTTCTTCTGCTTTTGGCTGCACACAAGGAAAGCAGCCAAAGTTTTTCTTGCTCTCCTCCAAACTCCACCAGAAATGAGTCTTGGGGACCCTGCAAGGCCTCCTGCTCCAAGAGGCTGCGCCGGCACAAGTTTCACAAAGACTCATTTCTGGCAGAGTTTGGGGGAGAGAAAGGAAGATTTCTGCTGCATCTGCTGCTTTCTTTTGCTGCTTTCCTTGAGTGCAGCCAAAAGCAGAAGAACAAAGAAATGGAAAGAAGCAGCCCGATGGCCAGGTGAGGCGCGTGGGGCAAGTTCCCCCTCTCTGCCCTTCCCCCCCCCCACTACCTTGTGTTGTTCACAATTCGACACAAGCCTTTTGTTCCTGTGCAGCCTGGATTCATTGCTTTGGGGGGGGGGCATTTCTCTGCGGACCACCAAAATTTTCTTGCAGACCACCAGTGGTCCCCAGCGCACTGGTTGGCGAACACTGCTCTAGACACTCTCCGTAGGATGGAAAGCTTACTCACTTGGGTTGCAGGAAGGGAAATATTGGGACATTTCAGACCAAGGATTGAAATTTGGATATTTTTTACCAAATCCCAGACTTGGAGCAAAACAGAATGTACCGAACGTATCAAAAACACATAACTGTCTCTTTTTTTTAAATTCCCTTTTGCACTTCGAGGGAGACTTGGGGAAGGCAAAGCCGCTCTGAGTTGTATATTAAAGCACCAACATCTGTCCCGACGCTGCCTTCGGAAGCCCATTAGCATAAAATTTAATGATGTCAAATAAGTGGATATGAAATAGGAACTGCGCGAAGGCACTCTTTCCAAAGCCACTCTGATGGAAACATCGTGGTTTAGAAATGCAAATGAAAACCATTATGCTCAATAATTATAGGAAAATATGAACAGTTCAGCATGTTTTTCCCAGCCCTGATGGCGGTTAATGGGATGTACGCTTATGTAAATAACTACTATTAAAGCTAATGCTGGGAGAGAGAGAGGGGGGGGGAAAAAACACCTAATAAATTCACTGTAAAGCAACAGATTTAGTACGCTTTTAAAAAGCCCGGCAGCCCTTGCTTATGAGGAAAGAGCCCCTTATGTTCAGAGCTCTTCAGCTGTTACAAAGTCACTGCAACTCCATCCATTATTTGACATTAACAAAAATGGGACACCTAGACAAATATTGTTGGGGGGGGGGGCTGTTTTGGGTCTCAGCTGTTCTCCTTGAACACAAAATATAGAAGGTGTGATCGCCCGGGGTGTGGCACAAAAGCAACAAAGTCACAAAAGTAGGTAAAGTCCCTTTAATACTTCCAACTTGGCCCCCAATATCCAGTTATCATCAGCTGGAGAAAAAAAACTCTCCCAAGAACAGTTTTTAAAGGGAGAAAATTCAGTCCGAACCAAAAGTACACCAAAATTATAAATAAAAACCAACACAAACCACACTGCAGCAATTAACTGGACAGAACAGGATAAGAAATTGCAGACTTCAAAAGATAACAAAACACACACAGCTGGGAGGACCCCAGAACCCAGATAAGACTTGACAAACAAAGATAATTCATGCTTTGCTTCCAGCTGCAGCTAATGAAGGGAATCAGGGCCCTTTTATCCCCCGTAACCCATGTTGCTCCCTTCTCCGTTCCTCCCTGCATGTCCTAGGATGAAGAGGGAGTGGGCCCGGGTCTTCCTCTGAATGCCCAGCCGGACTGTGCCTTTCCCCAGTTTCCTCCACAGCCACCGGAGCCACACTCCCACTCCCTGTCAGCTGTTCAACCTTGCCCTCGGAATCAGATTCCAACAGGGGCATGACAGAAGGATAACTGGCATGGAGGCTTTGAAGAGAACTTCTCAGCCACACGATTTTTATGGCTACTGCTAGCCTTTCCTACTTTGGAGACACAGGGGTATTTTTTTCTAGAAAAGGGTTCAATTTTGGGGGTCCTGAAGCTTTTTTTGCAGACCTTTCATTACACAGCTAGGTAATGTCATCGATGTTAGAAGGGAGCAGGGATAGTGGAGAGGAGGAGGGGGAGGGGAGAGGAAGGGGAGGGGAGGAGGATGACAATGATGACTGTAGTCCTTTGTGCTCTCTGAGTTTTGTGGCTTTCTTTCAGATGTTTCATGACCCAGCTAGGTAACATTATGAGTTATAAGAGCTTCTGTGGCGCAGTGGTTAGAATGCAGTACTGCAAGTTACCTCTGCAGCCAGTTGCCTACAGTTTGGCAGTTCAAACCCCACTAGGCTCAAGGTTGACTCAGCCTTCCTTCCTTCCGAGGTGGGTAAAATGAGGACCCAAAATTGTTGGGAGCAATATGCTAGCTCTGTAAACTGCTTAGAGGGGGTTGTAAAGCATTAGAAAGTGGTATATAAGTCAAAGTGCTATTGCTATTATCAGTACGAGAAGGTGTGGCATTGAAGAGGAGGAGGAGGAGGAATGTGAGTCCTTGTGGAGTCATTTTACAAGTGAAGGCCATTTTGAGGTTAAAAACAGGAAGACAAAATTTGCTGCTGATTAAGAAAGCCATTCATTTTAGCCTGCAAATCTAAAATAATTACAAGCCAGAGTATGGCAAATGGATTTCGCCGAAACCATTATGACATCAGGAAAATCCTTTAAAGGAGAACAGTAATTTAAAAGACAAAAAAACTGAGTAATGAACTCTTCGAAATAACAATTATTAGGAGGATTGATTTGTCGAACACACACTCCATCATGCGAGATAAAGGTTTTGAAAAGTTTGGAAAACAGTCCGGGAATCCCTCAGCGCATACTCAAGAGCTGCTCTGAGCTGTTCCCTGCTGCCATGAAGGAAGGGAGAGCAGGAAATTCATTGAGGCATATGTACCGTAAATAGAGATCAAACCCCACACTCACTAGCATTGATGATGTTCCCTAGTTGGGTCATGAAACCTCTGCAAGAGAACCACCAAGCTCAGAGAGCCTCGGGGACCCCAAAGTTACAAATATTATCTTCTATTGAATTCAGATATACATTAGAGGAAATAACAACCGTCATCAGAATCACCAAGTCAAGAGTTCCATTATCTCCCTCTGGCAAATGTATAGGCCAAGATGTCCTGCTGTGGGTGCACTTCAAAAGGAATTTAATAGAGTTTACTGGAAGGACCACCAATCAGGCAACATTTCTCAAGGAACAGGAGAAGGAACTGCCCTTTGCCTAAAATAGAGGTGGAAAAATATCACCCCAAAAGGGAAGGATGGAGAATTTTGAGGAACGGGAGCATCCGAGGAACAAAGGCAACCCCTGAAGCTTGGAAATGTTGATAGGACCCACCAAATCAAGCTCTTCAAACCTGGCCACTAAAGCAGATCCTGGCCTGCTTATACTTAGTACACAGCCCTCGGCATGCCAGAGAAAGGTCTAGTGGGACACACACACACAGAGACACAGACACCAAGCTGGTGGAAATCATGTACTCCTAATCAGGGCTTTGGGTAATCTTCAGTTCTGCCTAAATAGCAGTAACTGTGAGAGGGATCTTGGAGTCATAGTGGACAACCACTTAAATATGAGCCAGCCATGTGCAGCAGCAGCCAAAAAAAGCCAACATAGTTCTAGGCTACATTAACAGAAGGATAGAATCAAGATCACATGAAATGATAATACCATTTTATAATGCTCTGGTAAAGCCACACTTGGAATACTGCATCCAGTTTTGGTCGCCATGATGTAAACAAGATGTTGAGAACTCTAACAAAGAGTGCAGAGAAGAGGAAGAAAGAGGATTAGGGGACTGGAGGCTAGAACATATGAAGAATGGTTTCAGGAATTGGGTCTAGATGAATGAAAAGTAATAGGGGAGAACCGACAGCAATCTTTCAATGTTTAGGGGATTGCCACAAAAAAGAGGGGGTCAACCTATTCTCCAAAGCACCTGAAGGCAGGACAAGAAGCAACGGATGGAAACTAATCAAGGGGAGAAGCAACCTAGAACTAAGGAGGAATTTCCTGACAGTGAGGACAATTATGGTTTCGAAGGTTGTCATAGCCGGGAGTGGCACTGGGGATAAGCTCCCATTGCTTATAAAATGCTCCCAATGGCGTGCGGCTCAAATAGCCTCTGACAACAAGTCCAACTCCTAGCCTGCGCGTGGCGAAACTGCTCCTACTGATAGGAAAAGGGCGAAAGGCGGGTCTCTGGCGCCTGAAAACCAGATGCTTCGGGCAGACGGGGCTCGTCAACCTTGTAAGGTAGCCCGTCTAGGGGAAGGAAAACCTTGATTACAAACCTCCGCTGCCTTGTGGATTACCTGCACACGGGAAAGTCTAAGGGAGTAAACCCTGAAAGAAAATCCGGAGTGGAGCCCCATAGGCGGTTGATCTTTGCACTGCAAGATCTTCCGGCATCTCCTGCAGCCAAGCAGGTGCCAACTGTATCAGCATGCCGTTCCATTGGATCCCGTCAGCAAGGTTAGAGAGGGGGGTCCTGGCGACTGGGCATTCTCAGGTCCTCCATATGTTCTGCCCAGGCTCGCGTCCTGGAGAGGTCACTCCAGTGCTGCACTACGGCAGCTCAACACGGGGAGACAGCAGATACCGGTTAAAAGTCCAAGCATATTGGCATCAGCTTGGACGCCTTGGGCTGTCTCCTGTCGGTGGGAGGAATTCTAGGATTCCACTGGCCAGCTCCCAACCGCCTCAAGCTGGGCAGCCCCCAGTCAATAAGGTGCTGGCCCGCCACGGTCCGTCTACTTCAGTGGGTGCCTGGAGTGTAGGCCAAAAGCCGAAAAACGGACTGTATACTTTGCACCAACGATTACGAATACTAAGAAATCAAAGCCGCCAGTGCTGAAACTGGCAACATGGAATGTGAGAACGATGTGTCCTGGCCTATCTTCCGACCTCCAAAAGATTGATGATTCCAGAAAAACCGCTATCCTCAATCGTGAATTGAAGCGATTAAAGGTTGACATAGCCGCACTGCAGGAGACACGACTCCCTGGTGTCGGCAGTATAAAGGAAAGAGATTACACCTTCTTCTGGCATGGGCAGGAACCACATGAGCATAGGCTCTATGGAGTCGGATTTGCTGTCCGGAACTCCCTCATAGAAGCTATAGAAGCACCATCCTCAGGCACACCACGAATCTTGTCACTCCGCCTCAACACCTCATCCAGACCGACAAACATCCTCAGCGTCTACGCCCCAACGCTCTGTTCTGCAGTAGAGGCAAAGGACCTGTTCTACAGGGAACTTGAGACGACGATATGGCAGATCCCTGTAGAGGAGCACCTGTTTCTACTGGGTGACTTCAACGCCCGGGTGGGAGCGGACCACACCTCCTGGCCCCTTTCTTTGGGCCACTTCGGTGTCGGCAAGTTGAATGACAACGGCCAGCGTCTACTCGAGCTCTGCTCTTATAACGACCTCTGTGTCACCAACACCTTCTTCCCGACTAAGCCCCACCATAGGGTGTCGTGGAGACATCCCAGGTCTCATGATTGGCATCAACTAGACTACATCATCACTCGAAGATCGCTTCTGAATCAAGTGCTTGTTATGCGCAGCTTCCACAGTGCCGGCTGTGACACAGACCATTCTCTGGTCGCCAGTAAGATATGCCTCCTCCCCAAACGTGTTTACCGATTGAAGCAGAAGCCCCGGCCTCGCATCAATACAGTCGGAACCGCTATACCTGAGCTACGTGAACACTTTGCCAGAACCATCAACGACGCTCTGGAAGACTGTCCAACAGATAGTGCCACGTTGAGGTGGAACCACATCCGTGAGGCTATGTTCCAGACTGCTCTCGATACTTTTGGCAGAAAACAAAGGAAACAAGAAGACTGGTTTGAGGCAGGAGCCGCTGTGATAGAACCCGTCATAGCTGTGAAGCGTGATGCCCTCCTCGCCTACAAGAGAGACCCATCCACTAAGACACTTGCAGCACTCCGTGCTGCTCGTAGCGATGCACAAAGGGTTGCTAGGCGCTGTGCAAATGATTACTGGCTTAATCTCTGCCAGAACATCCAGCTTTCTGTCGATCTGGGAAATGTGCGTGGAATGTATGAAGGAATGAAAAAGGCTTACGGTCCAAGCACAATCAAGATCGCCCCACTCAAGTCAGTGGAAGGTCTAGTCATCACTGACCGCAGCAAACAGATGGAAAGGTGGGCTGAGCACTACCAGGAACTTTACTCGAGAAAGACCACTGTCACCGACTCAGCACTTGAGAAAACCCGAGTACTTCCCAGAATGGACGAACTGGACGCCCCACCCACAATGGAAGAGCTTAGTAAAGCCATCGATTCCCTAGCCAACGGCAAGGCCGCTGGCAGTGACATCCCACCTGAAGTAGTGAAGATGGCAAAAGATAGCTCTCTCCTGGAACACCTACATGAACTCTTGCTACAATGCTGGGAGGAAGGAGCTGTACCCAAAGACATGCGTGACGCCAAGATTATCACGCTGTACAAAAACAAAGGAGAAAGAAGTGACTGTAACAACTACCGTGGTATATCGCTGCTGAGCACTGTCGGTAAAGCCTACGCACGTATTCTTCTCAACAGACTGCAAATTCTCGCTAATCGTGTCTACCCAGAGGCACAGTGCGGCTTTAGAGCCGCCAGATCGACCATCGACATGGTTTTCTCCGTAAGACAACTCCAGGAGAAATGCCGTGAGCAGAGACAGCCGCTTTATCTCGCCTTCATAGACCTAACCAAGGCCTTCGACTTGGTCAGTCGAGATGGACTGTTTGCCCTCCTCCAGCGCATTGGATGCCCCCCCAAGCTTCTGAGAATGATCGTGTCCTTTCATGATGACATGAATGGGACAGTCCAATTCGATGGGTCGTGCTCTGAACCCTTCCCAATTAAAAACGGTGTCAAACAGGGATGCGTTCTTGCCCCTACACTCTTTGGAATATTCTTCTCCTTACTCCTCTCATATGCATTTGACGAGTCTGATGACGGCGTATTCATACGCACCAGGAACAATGGTGGATTATTCAACATCGCGCGTCTACGAGCCAAAACGAAAGTTACGAAAGTCCTCATCAGAGAATTACTTTTTGCAGATGATCCCGCCCTTGCTGCGCACTCAGAGGAGGCCGTGCAGCGACTTATTGACCGCTTTGCAGCTGCATGCAACAAGTTTGGACTAACCATCAGTCTGAAGAAAACAGAGGTTATGTGCCAGGATGTCAGTGGTGCTCAAGCATCTCAAGACAAATTCACCTATCTCGGTTCTACACTTGCGAACAACCTCTCTCTTGACTCTGATTTGAACGCTAGGATTGGCAAGGCAGCAGCAGCAATGGCCCGCCTGAAAAAACGAGTGTGGGACAATGTTATGCTGACTACCAACACAAAGATGCAAGTCTATCGGGCAGTTGTTTTGAGTACCCTCCTCTATGGCAGTGAAGCATGGACACTCTACTCTCATCAGGAGCGCAGGCTGAACGCCTTTCACCTTCGTTGCCTCCGCAGACTCCTTCATATCACCTGGCAAGATCACATCACCAACATTGACGTCCTGGCCAAAGCAGGGTTGCCAAGCATGTATGCCTTGCTGACAGCAAGACGCCTGCGTTGGTTGGGCCATGTCATCCACATGGACGACGACCGTATACCCAAAAGCATGTTTTTTGGAGAGCTTGCCACCGGCACAAGGCGTACTGAATGCCCAGCTCTCCGCTACAAGGACGTCTGCAAGTGAGATCTTAAAGCTGACTCAGACTCAGACTCAGCACATTTCATGTCCATTTCCATGACGCGAATTTTCCATGATCTCCCGAGATTGACGGAGCCAACAAGGAGGACAATTAACCAGCGGAATAATTTGCCTCCAGAAAGATGGATGGATGGATGGATAGATGGATGGATGGATTGATATAGATTGATAAAGGAGAGAGAGAATATTTGTAGCTTGGGCTAATGGATGGATGGATTAGATAGATAAGACAGACAGACCGCTATCAAGAGAATATTTGTAGCTTAGGGTTGAACTGTGGGATCCTTGGTGCTGTCTGAGATTGGTAGTTTTCTTACAGACATTTCATGACCCAACTAGGTAAATTCATCATTGTGAGAAGAATTTTTATTTGGTGAGTGGAGGAGGAGGAAGAGGAGGAGGAGGAGGAGTGGTGCTCTGTGAGCTTGGAGATTTTCTTTCAGATGTGTCATTATCCAACTAGATAACATCATCAGTGCTAGAATTTACTCTCTGTTTATATACAAGTGTTGATGGGAATATTCTTAGTGGTTCCTAGTTTCGGCTATTATTATTTTTTTACTGTTTTGATTGTTTGTCTGAGTTGATAGTTCCTAAATTCAAGGATTGTTTACCAAGACAGACCAGGCCACCTCCACGATAGTCGAAAACCCTTGGCATACTTTGCCCTGCTAGATTAAAAATAAAAAAATCTACTTGTTTTTAAACAAGCATTTAATACCTAGCCATTTTCCTGGGGTGACCTTTCGCAGTACGTTTCCCGAGCTACAGATTTTCTCTCCTGTTTTATGTTTAAGGGATCGATCGTTGCGCTTTGTGGTTATTTTACGATTTTGTACGTGAATCTTGGGAGAGGGCATTAAAAAAAAAAACGGAATGAGTTAATAAATAAAAGGAACAATCTAGATGGCAAACCATTGTAAAAAAGAATCGTACTTCACCAGAACTATGCTGGGCTGCCCCATACTTCTGATTTCTCAACCTTAGAATCTCTGAAGAACAAAATGGGACATTGCCAGAGGGAGATAATGGAACTCTTTTATTTAGTTTTAGGGTGTTTTTTTCCCAATAGTTTTTGGATCATAGGAAATAAGCCATTCTTCTGTTAATAAAAGTCTCAGAAATTTAAACTTTAAGCCTCAGGGAGATCTTGAAATACCTGCGGGTGAGGATGCCTCTTAATTTCAGTTCTGCTTGCTGCAAGATGCACAAAAGTTTGTTTTTTAATAATTATTATTACTCTGAGAGCCAATTTGATGTAGTGGTGAAACTGCTGGCCTATAAACTAGGAGACTGTGAATTCTAGTCCCATCTAACTCCCACCTCAATCTCAATATGAGAGCCAGTTTGGGGTAGTGGTTTCAGGCACTATGCTGGAAACGAGGAGATTGTGAGTTCTAGTCCCACCTTAGACACAAAAGCAAGCTGGATGACTTTAGGCCAATCACCAGGAGACAGGGAGTTCTAGTCCCGCTTTAGGCATGAAAGCCACGTGGGTAACTTTAGGCCAATCACCAGGCGACAATGAGTTCTAGTCCCGCCTTAGGAACAAAAGCCACCTGGATGACTTTGAGCCAGTCACCAGGAGACAGGGAGTTCTAGTTCCGCTTTAGGCATGAAAGCCATGTGGGTGACTTTAGGCCAATCACCAGGCAACAGTGAGTTCTAGTCCCACCTTAGGAACAAAAGCCACCTGGATGACTTTGAGCCAATCACCAGGAGACAGGGAGTTCTAGTCCCGCTTTAGGCATGAAAGCCATGTGGGTGACTTTAGGCCAATCACCAGGCGACAGTGAGTTCTAGTCCCGCCTTAGGAACAAAAGCCACCTGGATGACTTTGAGTCAATCACCAGGAGACAGAGAGTTCTAGTCCCTTAGCCATGAAAGCCAGCTGGGTAACCTAGTCTTTCTCTCTCTCTTTCCCTCTCTCTCTCTCTCTCAGCCCAATCCACTTCACGGCATTGCTGTTGTAGGAAAAATCAGTGGAGGAAGGAGTATTAGACATGTTCCCTGCCTTGAGTTACTTACGGAGTAATAAAGGCAGGGAAAAAATCTAATTAAATAAAAATAATAAATGATATTTTTTTTCCACAGAGCAAGGCAAACGAAACAATTTCTAAAGGAGGCAGATACTGGAGGTTGGGGCATGAGTGTCTATTATGAACCATATTCATAACCATGTGAATACCCTTGGTTAAGTTCTTCAATGCAGGCCACAATAGCGTAATAAACAGATCAAAATGTGCAAACTTACTGAAAAGTCAGTGAATTTGCTCACCCCCTAATGGCGACATCAGTTAAGTAATCTTTGCATTTAATGAACTTGTTAACTGTGGAAGACTCAATTGCTGGCTGTTGGGTTAATCAGGCATGCCTTGAAAATTTGTTGAACTCCTAAACGAAACATCAAGGAAACCCGGCATTAAAGTAACACCAAGTATTTAAAATGGATCAAAGTTCAGAGATGTGTTTGAATAACATTTTTTTTTTCCTGCTTCGGGGGAAGTTTGTGGCCTGAGACCATCCCTTGAACATCAGAGTGCTTTGGAGAACAAAAGCCGAATTGAATTATTGGGATGGAGGCTGTGGATAGCAGGATTAGCGGAGCATATTTATAGGATGGCTCCTAGCCCTGAATGTTGGCTGTGGTGGATTAAACCTCAAAGGACTCTCTGTAGAGACGCCTGGTATCCATCTTGAAGAGCCCCCTCTACAAAGCGGTGTAGCCCCTATCTTGCTGTCTTGGCTACCCTGCCCCCTATTAGCTCTGTAGACCAGGCTGTGACAGGATAACAGAATAATAGAGGTGGAAGGGACCTCAGAGATCTTCTAGTCCAACCCCCTGCTCAACAAGCAGGAGCCCCTATACCCGTGATGGCGAACCTGTGGCACACATGCCACAAGTGGCATGCAGAGCCATTTGTGTTGGCATGCGAGCCACAGGCAAACTTATCTTACTGCGCATCGATGCGCCTCACAGCTGATTTTCAGTGGGTTTGAGGCCTTTTAGGCCTCCCAAAGGCTTGAGGAAGGCTTCTGCAAGCTGAAAACTAGTCCCATTTCATCACTTCCTATTTTTCCGGAAATACCGGAAGTGACGAAATGGAGCTAGTTTTCTTTATGGAACTTAGACCATCCCAGACAAGTGGCTGTCCAATCGCTTCTTGAAAGCCTTCAGTGTTGGAGAACCTGCAACATCTAACCTACCCATACATCCATCAACCCAAGATGTATTTAATACTCCAATCTAGGAACCACCAAGACCACTTCCATCAAGACTGTTTCTTTCTTTCTTTCTTTCTTTCTTTCTTTCTTTCTATCTATCTATCTATCTATCTATCTATCTATCTATCTATCTATCTATCTGATTTGATTACTTATTGTATCCTATGACTATTATTAAGTGTTGTACCTGATTATTCTTGACTCTTGATGAATGCATCTATTCTTTTATGGACACCGAGAGCATTTGCACGAAGACAAATTCCTTATGTGCCCAATCACACTTGGCCAAGAAAGAATTATATTATTCAATTATCTGTTTTTCTCAACACTGAAAGGGTAAGTCACTACAGGTAATCCTTGGCTTACAACAGTTCATTTAGTTGACCGTCCAAAGTTACAAAAGCACTGAAAATAGTGAGAGCCGTTTTTCACAGTTGTGGCCTTTGCAGCATCCCCATAACTGTGTGATAAAAATTTAAATGATCGGTAGCTGGTTCGTATTTATGACCATTGCAGTGTCCCCGGAGGTCATGTGATCTCCTTTTGTGACCTTCTGACAAGCAAAGACCAATTCACTTAACAATTGAGTGACTAACTTATTGATTTGCAGTGACTCTCTTAACAATTGTGGCAAGAAAAGTTGTAAAATGTAAAAAAAAAAATCACTTAACAAATGCCTCACAGAAAATTTGAGCTCAATTGCAGTCATACATTGAGGACTACCCATAGTATGCGAACCCAAACTCTCTTCTAGCACTGACAAAGTTACCTAGTTGGATCATGAAACGTCTGCAAGAAAGCCACCAAGCTCAGAGAGCACCAAGAACCCCACAGTCCTCCTCCTCCTCCTCCTCTTTCCTCCATCTCCTTCCCCCAGGTTCCTCCTCCTCCTCTCCCTTCTAGCACTGATGATGTTACCTAGTTGGGTAATGAAACGTCTGCAAGAAAACCACCCAGCTCAGAGAGCACCAAGGACTGCACATTTCAACCCTGAGCTACAAATATTCTCTTCTGTTTTGAGAGGTCTCCAAAAGCAAAAATGTTAAGTAGCCATGAAACAAATTGTGGAAACCTCCTGCTCATCCTTCCAAAATAGTAACACAGAGGACGATTAAGGAGTTTGGGAATTCCAACCATGCAGGATCATGAAAATAAGTGTCCTATTTTTGATCTGAACCTGTCCTGGGCGATATCTTCCTACATCCCAACAGAAACCCAATACTCTCTCCTCCTTTTATTCCCAGAAAAGGCTTAGCGTTTTTATTCCATTTTTTAAAGAAGTCACTGATACCGTTTGTTCAGCTACGGAAGAGACTCCAAACACTTTGACATTAAGCAATCGGAGGAAGGAACAAGATCTTGAAGCGTTCATGCAAGAAGAGCAAGAAAGTCTGTCGTTAAATTTATATTGTTCTAAATTACATCCTTGTTTTATGTGTATCAACTTTCTGACCTTTTTATGTAGTGTAAAATTGCAGGTTGCCATGTTGCCATTTTGGCCAAACTCCTCCAGAAAGCAGCAGGAGTGCTCCAAGAATCTGTCCTCACAGCAAGGTGGAAAAAAAATAAATAACGCAACTGATGGGAGATATTTCTGTCTCAAGAGCTCGGCCAAATTTATGATCATTAATGGAAAGTTGTCGAGGTTAAAAACATGCCAAAAGATGAGATGATCCACTGCAATGTACATCCCGCCTCTCTGACCCAGAGATAAAATTCCAAAATTTAGAAAGCTCTGCCTTGGGAGAAAACATGACTGGTTCCAAAGGGTTGCAAAGAAAGCTTTTTAAATAAAGTTCAACTGTCAGGGCACAGCCAATCAGGAGCCAGGATGGAGTTCAAAAGTGTTGTAAATTTATTCCATAAATTTTATCTACGCACAAGAATCTGATCTCCTAACACCTGTAACTTTTGAAAGCAAGCCCCTGCACAGATATAATTGTCCTCACGGTCAGGAAATTCTTCCTTAGTTCTAGGTTGCTTCTCTCCTTAGTTAGTTTCTATCCTTTGCTTCTTGTCCTGCCTTTAGGGGCTTCAAAGAATAGCTTGACTCCCTCTTCTTTGGGACAGCCCCTCAAATACTGGAATGCTGCTATCATGTCACCCCCAGACCTTCTTTTCATTGGACTAGTCATACCCAATTCCAGCAACCATTCTTCATATATCTATGGAGGTTCTCAGTCATCCAGGTCATGATTGTTCCGAAGTTTTTTTTCCCACTGGACTTTCTGGTTTTTCCCTTGAAGATGTTTCACTTCTCACTCAAGAAACTTCTTTAGCTCTGACCGGATGGTGGGGAATGGAAGGATTTATATTCCTTGCAGACAGCTGGTCATTTGAATCCTTTTAGAGGATCGTTGAGGGCACTTGGAGATTTGTCTGTGTCCTCAGGATGACCTGAGTAGTGGCAAATAGGTGTGGGACCTGTTGAAAGGACAGTGTTGTAGACTGGAGATAGATGATGTTGTATACCTCCCTCTCTGTTGAGGGAGGGCTGTTCAATTTGGACATGGATGGTCTCTTTGACCCCCTCTTTCAAACCAGAGGTCCTCTCTGTCCAAAATGTGGACTTTGCTGTCTTTAAATGAGTGACCTTTTCTTTTAAATTCTTCTTCATATGTCTACAAGGAGTATATATCCTTCCCTTCCCCAACATCCAGTCAGCTGAAGAAGCTTTTTGGATGAGAAGTGAAACGTCTTCAGATAAAAAAAGGAGAAAGTCCAGTTGCCTCTTTAAAAGCACCTTTGGGTCATCCATGATCTGGATGACAGAGAATCTGCATAGATTTTTAGCCGTGCACTTTGGGATGAACTCCCTTGAATGGTGTGGGAGTATGAATGGATTTCCCCAAAATGGCAAACTATAGAAACCATTTGCACCATTCAGGTGACCCTGAGAACACAGATTAAAAACCTCCAAGTGGACTCAACGAATCTCTAAAAAGAATGCAAATGACCAGCTCTCTGTAACGAATATAAAATCCATTCCCCACCATCTAGGCAGAGCTGGAGGAGCTTCTCAGATGAGAAGCGAAACACCTTCAAAGAAAAAAGAAAAAAGTCCAGTTGCCTCTTGAAAAAGCGTCTTTGGGACAACCCTGATCTGGATGATGGAGAATCTGCATAGACATTCTTCATGTTTCATGTACAAATACATAACAGCCGACCCTCATTTGCTAAGGCTCAATGGCCCTCTGGCCATTCAAATATTCCCAATGAGCATTAAGAGATATTAAACCCGCACGAGTAGCTCAGCCAGTTTATCACCGAGCCTTCCGTCCGCGCCCAACTGTGCATTTATTCACTTCCTCATCCTGATACCCACAACCCACTTACAGGCCTAGATTAACGCACTCCGCTGAGAAATAACACAGCATGTTTTGAGGCTTGGCTCAGCAAGTTACGCCACCACAGTGGGGTAAAAAAAATCACAATTTATGGCTTCCAAACGAACCCAGCCACTAAAGGCTGTGATTTAAACACACCACAGATAAAGCAAACTCAGGGGTTGGCAGGAAAGCGGAACGCCAGTCATTCAATCCTGCCGTGACGTGCCACGTTCCTCGTGGTTTCATTTTGAAAACTGGGGAGGGAAAGGCAGAACCCCTTTTGGTGGAAGGCTTCAAGCGTGATGACCTGGGGCAAAGGCACAGAGGCAACACAGTCAGCTGATAATTCAAATCATCCCCTTTATTGCTCCAACTTTCCCCGAAAGGCTCCCACATTATGGCAAGTCCCAGAGTGCTCTCTCTCTCTCTCTCTCTCTCCCTCCCTCTCTCTCTCTCTCTCTCTCACACACACACACACAAACCTCCAGCAGCCTCTGGCTGCAAGCAGTTCAGCAAAATGACTGCAAAGTAAGTAAATCCTGCGGGGCAAGGAAATAAGACAATGAGTCCAGGAAGCAAAGGAACAAGGCAGCGATTTCAGGAAGCAATAAATAAAGCAAGAAGTCCAGGAAACGCCAAACGTCGGCAACGGCACACAACACTCCATGAATTCACCATTTGTACCGGACAAACACTCCTCCACACAGTGTCTCCTTAAAGTTCAGCCCCCATGTGTGCCTTGTGAAGAGGGGCGGGGCACTCTCCTCCCAAGTATTCAGGTTAGCCTGCGCTGTTCCAGTCTTCTTTCCACTCTCCGTGCTCACAGATCAGGAGGGGGCGGTCCTTGCTCATCGCCTGAGCTCCGCCTGTCTTCCTTTCCGCTTGCCCTCTCTCGGTCATCCTTCCCCCATTCCTCTCTGCTTACAAGCCGTCCCATTCCTGGAGGGCATTACCCTGCCTCTTCCCCATATACCTCCAAAGCCAATGAAACTGCCCCCTTGGTCTCCCTCAACTCCAGCTCTGGCTTGTCTTCCTCTCCAGATTCAGACTCCGACGGGACATGACAGCAAGTCCTCACACAATATTTACCAAGTCTTAAACATGAGCTTCTCCCCTCACCCCATTTTGCAAGTCCTGCTATGTTGCTTCACGACAGATAGTCCTCAACGTACCACTGGAATTGAGCCCAACATTTCTGTTTGCTGAACAAGACAGTTGTTAGCTGAGTTACGCCCCGTTTGACGAACTTTCTGGCCACCGTTGTTAAGGGGATCGCTATGGCTGTTAAGTTAGCAACAGGGTTGTTCAGTGAACCTGGCTTCTCCAATGGCTCAGCAGAAAGTTGCAAAAGGGGGAATCGCGTGACACACACCCTGGGACGCTGCAACCATCATAAATGTGAGTCAGCTGCTAAGCGTCCGACTTTGGATCCCCTGTCCATATTTATGATGCAGGCAAGAATACAGCCTTCAGGACATCCTAGTTGCCAGCTCCCACAATCCCTGAAGGTAGCAGTCCACTCCCTGATGGTCCCAGCCCCTCCTCTGAGTCCTCGCTCTCCTCCACCATCCGTACCTGCTACCGGCTAACCGCAACACAGGCTCAAGGTTGACTCAGCTTTCCATCCTTCCGAGATATGTGGTTGACTGTTGCCAGCCAATTAAAGCCACAAAACAGACAGAAGAAACCAGAAACACCAATCAATCAAACTCCAAGTCCAATGAACACAGGTCCAGGCTCCCAACCAATCAGAATGGACCAGCCTCAAATTTAAAACCAGGAGCTGTAATACCCATATCCATACAGAAGCCTGAGGATGGCAGATGAGATTCTGCTGAAACGTTGCTACAACTTTAACAGAACTACAATGACGTGGGATAATACCCGAAGGAAGCTAAACAGCACATACATACATACATACATACATACATACATACATACATACATACATATATATGCTGTTCAGCTTCCTTCGGGTATTATCCCACGTCATTGTAGTGCTTTTAAAGTTGAAGCAATGTTTCAGCAGAATCTCATCTGCCATCATCAGGCTTCTGTATTGAGTTTGTATGTGATATACAGAACAATACAGAAGCCTGATGATGGCAGATGGGATTCTGCTGAAACGTTGCTACAACTTTAACAGCACTCCAATGACGTGGGATAATATCCGAAGGAAGCTGAACAGCACACATGTAAGTACCCGCGAAAACTTATATATATATGTGTGTGTGTGTGTGTGTTTTTTAAAGCTTTCGCGGGTACTTACATGTGTGCTGTTCAGCTTCCTTCGGGTATTATCCCACGTCATTGTAGTGCTGTTAAAGTTGTAGCAACGTTTCAGCAGAATCTCATCTGCCATCATCAGGCTTCTGTATGGATGTGGGTCTCACAGCTCCTGGTTTCAAATTCGAGGCTGGTCCATTCTGATTGGCTAGGAGCCTGGGTCTGTATTCACTGGACTTGGAGTTTGATTGATTGGTGTTTCTGGTTTCTTCTGTCTGTTTTGTGGCTTTGATTGGCTGGCAACACTCTGTTTCTGTGTTGGAGGCTTTCAGTGCAGCTTTGCTTTGTGTGAAGGGACGGCTGCTATCCATTAGGAAGCTAGGTTTCACCTGGGTGCCTGGTGGGGGGGTGTTTGAGTTGGAGGCATCAGAGGGAGTCTGTTTGTGCTCAGGTGTTTGTCTGTTTTGTGTTGTGGAGATCTTTCTATTTGAGAGTGCAGGTTTCCAAATGATTGACAGTCTGCTGGAATCATCTCTTCTATTCATGCTGTCAGGTCTTTTTTTCAATCTCTATGGCTTCTCTGATGATTCTGTGGTTGGGGTTTTCTATAGTGGCTAGGGTTTTAGTGCCATTGAAGTTGATGTTGTGACCTGTGGTTTTCATGTGTTGGACTAGTGAGGAGGTGTGTTCCAGCTTTTTTACTGCATTTTTGTGTTCATCTAGGCGGGTACTTATTCTTCTATTGGTCTCTCCAATGTATGTGGCCGGGCATGATGTACAGGGAACTTCGTATATGCCTTGGTTTTCCAGGTCAATTTTGTCTTTGGGGTTTCTCAGGATGGCTGCTATTTTTTTGTCTGTTTCGAAGGCAGTCTTGATGTGATGTCTGTGTAGTATCTTACTGATTTTATCTGTAGTACCTCTTATGTAGGGCAAGACAGCTGTTCCATAGGTCTGTTGGTCTTCTAGGTCTCTGTTATGTCTTGGTGTGTTTTTGTGGATCAAGTTGGTGATTTTGTTTTTTTGGAAGCCATTGGCTGTCAATACTTTAGTCAGGTGCATAGTTCAGTCTTTAAATGTGTCTTGTCTGCCAGGCGGACAAACACCTGAAGCTGCAATAGGTAACATCACTGCAGGGATGCAAAACGTCACAAACAGGAAATGTTTGACACACTGAAAGAGGGAATAAATCAACGGCAGATTCCACCTTAAGCATCGGCAAATGGAGACGGGCTAGAATCGGACCCTTTTACTCAGCACTGTCTTAGGATGTGAGAAACGATGACAAAATTGTGTTGTTTTCGTGCAGGTCATCAGCGATGTATAACTGTTTAGTGACTGCTGGAACTGACGGACGGCCCCTGGGAAAAGTGACGGAGGACCATTTTTCACACTGAGGATTGTCGCCGCGTCTCCAGGATTCACACGAACAAAATTCAAATGCTTGGCCACTGACTCATGTTTATGACGGTTGCAATGTCCCAGGGTCATGTGATTCCCTTTGGCGACCATCTGACAAGCAACATGAATGGAGAAAGTTGGATTCGTTTAATGGCTGTGTTACGAGTGTCAACTCATAAGATATTTCTATGGTCTTTTTTGAGTTGCCAACAGAAAGGGAGTGGGCAGCAGCGGCAGCTTGAAAATCAAAAGTGCATTCCATAAATGTTTTCAAAGATAGTAACTAGGTGACTGGAGTTTCTGCCGGGCAAAATTCTAACTGGAGAGCATGATTGATGATTCTGGGCTGTGGATGTGTCCCATTGGAGAATATGAATTAGGATACACCCAAGGGGTGGGGGAAAAACCAGGGTCAAGGGTGACAGTGAATGATGTGGCTCAGAGTCGGTGACATGTTAACTCCCAATAAATCCTTTGGAAGTGTTGGAAGTTTGGCTCGAGACTCGTGATTTAATTGGGGTAATCCTGACAAACAGATTAACAACTGCAGGGATTGACTTCACAACTTCACACAGCAAGAGGTTGTAAAATGGAGGGGAAACACATTTAACAACTGCCTTGTTAGCAATGGAAATCTTGGGCTCATAAAGCAAGGACTACCTGTGGTACGAATTCAATACACATACTTCGGATGGATAAAAGCTTAGCTTTAAAAAAAAAAATCCTATCTGGTTGGATGGGAAGAAGTGAGATCAGCTGCAGCCAGGATGAAAGCTATCAACTGCCAATGCTACACCCGGGCTTGCTTTTCAGCCCGTCCACCGGGCGACCTGCCAGGTTAATTCAACAGTTCGCCAATGTGGTTGGAGGCATACAGAAGGGATGTGGACTTCAGAAATCTTGCATTTGACCTTTGAGGTGAAACCAAGGAGGGAGGGAGGGAAGAAAGGAGAGGAGAGAGGGGAGAGGAGCTAGGTAGGTAAAGTGAGGAAGGGAGGGTGGAAGAAAAGAGGAAGGAAAAGGGAAGGAAGGGAGGGACGGAAGGGATGGGAGAGGAACTAGGGAAGAAGGGAGGACGGAAGAAAAGGGAGGGAGGGAGGGAAGAAAGGGAGGGAGAGGCAAGAAGGAAGGAAGGAAAAGGGGAGGGAGGGAGGGAAGGAGAGAAGGGATGGGAGAGGAACTAGGGAAGAAAGGAGGATGGAAGAAAAGGGAGGGAGGGAGGGAGAGGAAGGAAGGAAGGAAGGAAGGAAAAGGGAAGGAAGGGAGGGAGGGAAGGAGAGAAGGGATGGGAGAGAAACTAGGGAAGAAGGGAAGATGGAAGAAAAGGGAGGGAGGGAGGAAAGGGAGGGAGAGGAAGGAAGGAAGGAAGGAAGGAAGGAAGGAAGGAAGGAAGGAAGGAAGGAAGGAAGGAAGGAAGGA
>BLBF01000080.1:3300652-3323731 GCA_015471245.1 Laticauda colubrina | reverse complement strand
GGAAGGAAGGAAGGAAGGAAGGAAGGAAGGAAGGAAGGAAGGAAGGAGAAGGGAGAGAGGGAGGAGTTCAGGGCCTGTCAAAACACTTGATCCCCTCTACGATCTGCCATCTCTCACAGATCCCAGCCCTCCTCAACTTCTGAGAAAGTTGGGCAGGGCTGCAGAAGAGCGTGGGGGAGCACCTCTCCTCAGGTGAATCCAAAGGCAAGCAATTTAAGCAAGAAAGACGGGAGGGAGCAGGCCACTTTTGCTAATGTGGAGATTTTTGTTCCATTCTTCCTTGCGACGACCAACCCCTCTTGCGCAGCAGAGCAACATCCCCGGAACAGCTGGGTGGCCGTTTCCCACTCGAAGGAGCCCCCCTCGGATTGCTTCTGGACGGCAGCATGCCTCGATAGGTGCCCAGCTATCAGTCAGGGCAATTATTTCTCCCCGGTTGGCGTGCAATCAACTCCCCGCTCCCACCCACTCCCCATTTTAAGCCGATTTTTTTTTTAAAAAAACAAAGGATATCTTCCCTCTCTTTGATGATGAGGACGTTCTGGTCCTCCAGTTGCCGGATCTTCCTCTCAAAGGCCTCCTGCTCGGCTTTCAGGCGCTCCTCCGTCACCTCTTTTTCCTCGCTCACTCTGAAAAGATCAACACAACAACACACACACACACACACGCCATCAGACCAATACCAGGCACCACTAGAAGATGGATTTCGATCCGGACTAGCCTGAAGCCCCTCTGCCTCACCTCCCACCGCTCACGTTTTCATGATACCTCTTGCTTCTACTTGTCATAAATAGAAGGGAGTCGATCAAGTAGTGATTTGATTGTGCTGCTGCTATCATGGAGAGAGAAAGAGGGAAGGACAGAGGGTGGGAGGGGGGAGAGAGACAGAGAGAGAGGGAGGGAGAGACTGAGAGACAGAGAAAGTCAGAGAGAGAGAGACAAAGAGGGAGAGAGGGAGAGACAGAGAGAGAGTATGGTTTGTATTTTTAATGTTGTCGCCCTAAGAAACTTATCTGTGAGTTGGGCGTAAATTTGGTAAATTTGCTTAACAAATAAATAGATAGATAGAAGATAATAACTTTAGCTCGGGTTTGAACTGCAGGGTCCTTGGTGCTCTCTGAGCTCGTGAGTTTTTAAAAATAAAAAAAGAGAATTGGGTATGAGAGGGGGTCGTGCAGGTTTTAATTCTCAAAATTAATGTCACTGTAATGATGTTAAGGTATAGGGATTTAAGAACTGATCAGATGTAAAGCTGATGCAATGGAAGGCTGATGCAATTAGGATGAATCCGCATAGCATGGGTATTGCCCTTTTAAGACGAAGAATGGATCCACAGAAGTTTTACCTCTTGAAGAGGTGTCTATATAAAGGCAGCTATTAGAGGGCATGTTCTCTGTCCTTGTGTCTGGTATCCATTGCAGAGTTCTCCGTGTAGAGTTAAGATTGATTGCTTGTCAGGTATTTGCCTACCACGTACATTTCTGTATATGTCTTATATATAAACCACTGTTAAATGTCTAAGCCTCTGTGTGCTGTGTTTTGCTCCTGGTTTGTGTCATAATAGTAGTCATACTTGAAACACTCTGAAAAATGAATTTTTCTTCAAAAAGCTAAGTAAGAGCCTACCTCTCATTAGCTCAAATGCCATCATATATCTTGCTTTACATAATGGAGCATGATACATTTTAATGCTCCAAACCAGGCTTAGAAAGCTGACCTTCCCAAGCCGGCATCTTCTATACTGATAGCAAGGTACATGACAACAGCTGGGACTACAGTTTCCAGGCGCTATCCCTCTGTTGATGCAACCTAGGACTGATGGTGAGTTGTAGTCTTGCCTTAGGCAGGAAAGCCAGCTGGTGATTCTCAACCAGGAGATGGTGAATTCTAATCTCACTTTAAGCATGAAAGCTGACCTAGTGACTTTGGGCCAATCACCAGGAGACAGTGAGTTCTAGTCCCGTCTTAGGCATAAAAGCCAGCTGGGTGCCCTTGTGTCAGTCATTCTCTCTCAACACAATTCATCTCCCGTTGTTGTTATTGTAAGGAAAGTAAGAGGAGGAAGGAGTATTGGGTTATGTTCGCCACCTTGAGTTGTTTATAAATAAATATGGGACAGAAGTAAAATAAATGACCAAATAAATAAATTTGCAGCAAGGGAGATCTTTAGTCAGCTCTGAAATCTCTCAGAGACAATGTGGTAGAACACTTTGAATAAGGAGAAATTCCTCCAATTCACAAAACCACAACTGGGAAGGAAATTCTCAGCCTTCTAAATTATCAGACCTCATTTATCCTCACCTTGCAAGCTCCTTAATTAAGTTTGCGATGCGCCTCTTGTCTTCCGGGCATAAATCCTTTAAAGAAGCACTCTTTGTTTCTCCTTTGTCGGGCCCCTAAAACATTAAAACCCACATTTAGCAAAAGAACTTCATTAAACATAGAAAGAAACCTTTCTGGATTTACTATAAATGTATTTCAAACACAAACAGCTGCAGATTCAGCTGAAAATTCAGCCATGCTTGAATGGACCAGGAAAGAAAAGACATATTTTTATAAACGACTATGGAGATAATTTCCCAAATGTTGCATTGGAAGAATCATTGTTGGCTTATGCTTCCACAAACGAGCTTCACCAGTGGCTGGAAGGAGGAGAAAGAGAAGGATTGCAATTTTGTAAGGGCCTCAGAAATGGGGGCTTGAACAGGGGGTGAGGTCCTATTCTTAACCTTTGGGAACTTATCATCTGTAGCTAATACATTTTTTTTTGCCAGAAGCAACAATTGCTACATAAAAACTTCATAAAATCTGAAGTATTCCAAGTCTTTTTTCAAATGCAAATTACACTGGAGAAAGGGTGAAAGTCCACTTTGGAAATGTACCAACAAAAAAAAATATATATGAATGATTCAAAACCTACTGGTAGAACTAAGGAGACATTTCCTGATAGTGAGAACAATTAATCAGTGGAGCAGCTGGAGGTTTTTAAGAGATTAGACAGCCATTTATCTGAAATGGGATAGGGTCTCCTGCCTGAGCAGGGGTTGGACAAGAAGACCTCCAAGGTCCTTTCCGACACTGTTATTCTGTAATGTTCTGTTATCTCTAAATTCCCAAATGACTCCCCAAACAGCATTTGATTGCACAGTAAAAACCGTGCAATTGTCAACTCAAGTTTCAGCCCGTAATTCTAGCTGCAAACTCCAAAACACGGCGGTATCGCCTTACTGCAGTGTCCAATTGGCTACCGGGGTGAGTCTCTAGGCTTCATGGGTCACCAAATTGCTAGAGCATCAAAAAGCCAGAGTACCAATGATGTGATAGTACCAGTATAGCATTTTTTTTAGAAAGAGGTGTATTGGCAACCTTTCACCACCAGAGGGCACTGCATTGTTCAGAACATTTCTGTATACCCACAGGGTACAGGCCCGGTGCCACTGGCTGACGGACGCAAAACGTATGCATAAAGGACACAGCGGACGAGCAAAATTTCGGGGGTGGCTCCATCCGTTGTCATCCGCTCCAAAAAGTGAAAATTTGCATAAACAGAACGGAAAAGAACGGACGTGGGTAGTATGTAGCAGGGATGTTAAACGGATGTCATAGGAAGCCTAGCGGATGAAAGCGGATGGAAGCAGATGACATCTCCGAAGGGGTTCCGGGGGAGAATTTCAAAGCGGACGCATAGCGGATGAAGCAGATGCATCACGTACGCCTAAAGGAAAGGGGATGCCACGCGGATGTATATTGGATGCAAACCGTTCACTGCGCATCCTTTCTATTTCCGTGCTACTAACGATGTATAGACGTTCCATGTACCTTTTGTTTCCTCCCTCTTTCCGTTTTCAGCTGCAGCGGATGTGAGTTGCGAGGATGCCCAGAGGATGCAGAGAGGATACAGCGGACGTTTAACGGATGATAAACGGACATAGAAAGTTTGTTGCTTGTATGTCGCAGATTTACATCGTACACAGCGGAAAGTTCATCCATTCACAAAGTTTTGTGCAGCTCAAAACTTCTTGCTCGGATGAAATCGCAGTGGACGGATGCTCAACGGATAGAGCATATGAAACACATATACAATGAGTACACAACGGATGCATAGCGTTTTCCAATGTATGGCAAGCTTTTTTTTACGTTTTACTTCCTCTTTGCATCCATAAGTGCAGTGGGACAGGGCCTTATAAGACTGAACAGTTCAGGAAACCAGATAGGTGCTTTAGAACAGGGATCGCCAACCTTTTGGACCTCAGGGACCATCAAACCAATAATTTTAAATCCCATGGACCACAGACCCTGGGAAAATCCCAAAAAAAGTCTTCAGGAAAATTCCCCACCCCGTTTTTCTACCAATTGATCATTCTTTATTTGGGATCGCAGGATACCATCTCCAGCTCCGTTCTCAGGGGGAGAGAGGGAGAGAGACTTTTGGCTTCATGCAAGGAAAGCAGCAGAAGCCACAGAAGTCTTTCTGTCTCTCCCTCAAACTCCACCATGAATGAGTCTTTGCTGGCGCAGCATCTTGGAGCAGAAGACTTTGTAGGGTCCCAAAAACTCATTTCTGGCAGAGCTTGGAAGAGAGAAAGAAAGACTTTGGCTGCTTTCGTTGTATGCAGCCAAAAGCAGAAAAAGGAAGAAGCAGAAAGAAGCAGCTCGGTGGCCAGGCCAGGCATGTGAGGTGAGTGGAGCAAGTTCCCCCTCTCCACCCTCTCTCTCCTCCCCTCACTCCCTCGTGTTGTTCGCAATGCAAGTGATGCAAGCCTTGTGTTCCCATGGGCCATGTGGGCAGCGCAGCCTTGTGTTCTCATGCAGCCTGGATGAATTGCTTTAGGGGTGACATTTCTCTGCAGACCACCAAAATTTTCTCTCGAACCACTAGTGGTCCCCGGTCCACCGCTTGGCAACCACTGTGTTAGAATACAGGTAGTCCTCGACTGATGACCACAACTGAGCCCAAAATTTCCACTGGTTAAGCAAGGCAGTTGTTAAACAAGTCACACCCCATTTAGGGCCTTTTTCCCCCACAGTTGTTAAGTGGATTGCCTGCTCTTTCTGCTTTTTTTCAATTTCCATAATTTTCACGGGTGAACTTCAATTTCAAGAATACACTAACTGACAATGCTGGCTGGGAAATTCTGGGAGTTGAAGTCCAGCCATCTTAAAAGATTTAGATGAAAAGCACCTTCTTCTCTGAGAAACTATCAATTTCTGTCCTAATTTAAGAATGGATCACACAACAAGAAAAAGGATCCCATCAATTCTCCGTCATACATGCTTCCAGAATACCACGAGTGGGAGATGTGATTAGACTACACCAAGTAACTGCATCTTTCTGGCTTCTATTACTTTCAAAGACTTCAAAAGATAACAAACTTGAATATTTCAAGCCAACTTCAGAACAGACACGAGCAATCAACTTGCACAGAGTGAAGATTCCCAGGGCGGCAGAGAGTTTCATTCAAGTCCGAATCAAAACAAAGCTGGAAGGGACCTTGGAGGTCATCTAGTCCAGTCCCCAGCTCAAGCAGGAGATCTTGTACTATTTCAGACAAATGCCTGCCCAGTCTCTTCTTAAAAACCTCCAGTGATGAAGCACCTACAACATCTGAAGGTAAGTAGTTCCCCGGTTGTCTTCACCGTTAGGAAGTTTGTCCTTAATTCCAGATTCTCTCCTTGATTAATTTCCATCCATTGTTTCTTGTCCTGCCTTCTGGGGCTTTCAAAAATAAGTTGACCCCCCTCTTCTTTGCGGCAGCCCCTCAAATACTGGAATACTGCTATGATGTCACCCTGAGTCCTTCTTTTGTCTAGACTAGGCAAGCCAAATCCTGCAGCTGTTCTTCACGTGTTTGAGTCTCCAGGCCTTTGATCATCTTAACTGCTCTTCTCTGCACTTTTTCCAAAGTCTCAACATCTTTTTTGTAATGCAGTGACCAAAACCGGATGCAGTATTCTGGGTGTGGCCTTACTAAGGCTTTATAAAGTAGTACTAATACTTTTTTGGCTGCTGCTACACACTGGCTGGCTCGTGTTTAAGGGATTGTCCATTAAGACTCAAAAAAACATTTTTTTAAATGCACAACAGCCTTTTCAGTTAAGAGCTCTGGGGTTTTATCTGCTAAAATTCTCCATGGGCTTTCTTTCCCCCAAAAGACAAAAGTCATTTTGGCATGTGCACACCGTAACACAGTGCTCCTCTATTACAGAAGACATCTGCATCTCCCTTTGTACTTGTGAGTCCGAGAATTTTGACGCACAATTGCCCCAGGTGAATGATCACATCAGGGTCTCTTTCTTGGTAATTTGAGTTTCCAAACAAAAAAACCCCGCATTTTTAGAACTCAGGAAGTGTTGGGTTTCTAACACAACCCCTCAGCACACCTGAGGGCAGCAAAAATACGGTCTGCAGGATAAGATAAGTACCACAGCTGCTGAGATTCACTTGGCCACAAGCCTCTGGGAATTTTGGATATCCCTGAAGCCTGGATGTTCCCTGGAGTATGAGGTCTAGAGGTTGACTGAGACTGTTGATGTGATTTTTTTTCTCAGGATGATTTAACTTTAAGGGCTGTCCTAGGGAGCCGATCCGGTAATATTGTGTTGCTATTGTTGATGTCCTTACAGATTGCTTTTATTTTTCAGGCTTTCTAAGCTCCAGCCACAATTGTGAGATATAAATTGATATATAAACAAATACTGACAGAGGAGAGTATTTGTAGCACAAGGATGTACTGGGGGGTCCTTGGTACTCTCTGACCTTGGGCATCTATGGAGATTCTCAGTCATCCAGATCATGATTGTCCCAAAGGTGCTTTTACAGGAGGCAACTGGACTTTCTGGTTATTCTTTGAAGAAGCTTCTTGGATGACAAGCAAAACAGCTTCAAAGAAAAACCAGAAAGTCCGGTTGCCTCTTGAAAAAAGCACCTTTGGGATTCCTACTGTTGGTTACATGCATATGTATTTATTATATATTTCAGCTTGCATAAACATTCATTATAAATTCATGATGCAGCATGGCTGAAGTTAAACACCTCATAATAAAAAGAGAACTATTTAAAAAAACAGCACACAAATAATCAATAGAAGTAAAATGAGAAAAGAACCAATAACAAAAATCAATGTGGCCACTGCAAGAGCTGTCATATTATTGGGCCCCATGCCCAGTAACAAAACCACATCTGAAAGGCCTTGCACAAAACCTGTAACAGAGTAACAGAGATGGAATAGACCTTGGAGGTCTTCTATCTAGTCCAATCCCCCAGCTCAAGCAGGACACCTCACACCATTTCGGACAGGTGGTTATCCAACCTCTTCTTAAAAGCCTCCAGAGATGGGAGCACCCACAACTTCTGGAGGCAAGTTGTTCCCCTGGTTAATTGTTCTCACAATCAGGAAATTTGTCCTTAGTTCCAGGTTGCTTCTCTCCTTGATTAATTTCCATCCATTGTTGTTTTTGCCTTGCCTTTTGGTCCTTTGGAAAATAAACTGATCCCTTCCTCTCTGGGGCAGCCCCTCAGATATTGGAAGACTACTATCAGGTCACCCCGAATCCCTAACAAGTAAAGGTTCTCCTGGCACATCCGTGCTAGTGGTTTCCGGCTCTAGGGGGGCAGTGCTCCTCTCCATTACAAAGCCGAAGAGCCAGCGCTGTCAGAAGATGTCTCTGTGGTCCTGTGGCTGGCAGGACTAAATGCCTTCAAAGGTACATGGAATGCTGTTCCCTTCCCACCAAAAGTGGTCCCTATTTTTCTACTTGCATTTTTTTTTACATGCTTTCAAACTGCTAGGTTGGCAGAAGCTGCTGGGACAAGGAACGGGAACTCACTTCGTTCCATGGCACTAGGGATTCAAACTGCCAACCTTTCTGATCGACAAGCTCACCGTCCTAGCCACTGAGCTAAACATCCTAAACTGAGCACTCTAATCCCTAATCTTGATCAATCTAATCTCTGGGGAAATGATCTTCCAAAGGGCGAGCACCTCTTCTTGCCCTCCTTCCCCCGAGATGGCAATCTGTTACAGGCATGCCTCCCTTGGCAAACCTAATGGAACAGGTAGACATGACTCGGGACAGGTGGTTCCTCATATATGCATCGAGTGTTCAGCTGCACAGGCGCAGCAAGTTGCGCGAATGTGACTCTCGGTGTCTTGCTGCTGCTTGCTCTCACAGGAGAAGGCAAACCTACCTGCTGCCCAGCTTCTTCTCCAATCCCCTTCAGGACCTCCATTGGGGCGGGAGTCAAAGCCGCAGCTACTTTGGCCTTCGCTTCCATCTTCTGCCCTTTCCGCAGTTGCCTGGGTCTCAAATGCCTCCCATCAGAAACCCCTGCAAATTCAACAAACAAGACCAGGAAATTCTCCACTTGTTCTTACAAAGCCCCCCCTCCAACTTTTCCAGTGAAAAGGAACTACAAAAAAAACATTAAAAAGTACAGCAGAAAACTCATCTTTCCTCCTCCCTCCTCCTCCTTCTATTCATTTTCTATTCCATTCCATTCTATTCTGCATTCTATTCTTCCTTCCCTCCCCTCCTCCTCCTGTTCTGTTCTCCTCCCCATTCTTCCATATTGTTGTCTTGTCCTATTCTATTCCTATTCTAAGTTCTGTTCTGTTCTGTTCTGTTCTATTCCAATTCCAAGTTCTATTCCATGCCATTATATTCTGCATTCTATTCCATTCCGTTTCATTCCATTTCTATTTCCTTCCATTCCCTTCCCTTCCCTGTTCTATTCTATTCTATTCCTAATTCATATTCTATTCCATTCCTATTCTAATTTCTATTCCACGCCATTATATTCTGCATTCTATTTCATGCCATTCCATTTCCTATTCTATTCCTAATTCATATTCTATTCTATTTTATTCCTAATTCATGTTCTCTTCCATTCCTATTCTAATTTCTATTCCATGCAATTATATTCTGCATTCTATTTCATGCCATTCCATTTCCTATACTATTCCTAATTCCTATTCTATACTATTCCTAATTCATATTCTATTCGATTCCATTCCTAATTCATATTCTATACTATTCCTAATTCCTATTCTATACTATTCCTAATTCATATTCTATTCGATTCCATTCCTAATTCATATTCTATACTATTCCTAATTCCTATTCTATACTATTCCTAATTCATATTCTATTAGATTCTATTCCTAATTCATATTCTCTTCCATTCCTATTCTAATTTCTATTCCATGCCATTATATTCTACATTCTATTCCATGCCATTCCATTTCCTAGTCTTTTCCTAATTCCTAATCTATTCTATTCCTAATTCATATTCTATTCTATTCCTAATTCATATTCTATTAGATTCTGTTCTTCCTCCCCTTGTCTCTCCTCTTCTCCTTCTCTCCCCCCCCCCCCCCCCCATTTATCACACATTTAGGCTTTTCATCTATCTTCAAGATTGCCATAAAAGGCAACATTGTAAAATTTACACTTTGGATTTATTGGCTTTTGACTGTTATTGCACCTGGCACTTTTCAATACTTTTCTTCGTAAAGGTAAGTTCGATTAATTTATGGACCAATCTCGCACATTTTTAATTACTCACCTCAGAGTTGTTTAATCAATGTCACAATGTTATGTGCTAATGTTGGGTTTAGTTGCTCTCGTTGCTTCCACTACTTTTAAAAATGAAAATTGTGTAGAATATTTTCAAGTGAGCCACGTATCAGGGGATGGGACAGGATGAACTGGGATGGATTGGGAAGGACAAGACAGGAGGAACTTGTGGGGAGAGAAGATAGGGAGGAGCGGGGGAGGAAGGGCAGGAAAGGAGGGGTCTTCATGGACTCCAAATGGCAGGAAGCAAAGCACAGGATGGCCCAAGAGATTCCCCCATTCCATGCTCCGCTTAACACATCACACTCTTGCTTAATGCCCATCACCACCTGCAATCATAACTGCATCCCTGTTTGGTTTGGTGGCAGCAGCGCTTCAGATAGAAAGTCCCTACAGAAAGTGGTGAGGACAGTGGAGATGATTCAGGATGCTCCTTATAAGCGCTATGTGCTTAGAGCTCAAAGCAAACTTCATTTTAATGTATGCTGATGAGTGTACATTTAAAGTGACAATAAAGGCTTTTATTCTATTCTATTTCTACCTAGAGCTGGAAATGATTTAACATGTATGTGAAAGGGAACCTTTATCTTTATTTCTACTCTATTCTATTTCTATTCCATTCCATCCCATATTCTATTCTGTTCTGTTATTCTATTCTATTCTATCTCATTCCATTCTCTATTCCATTCAATTCCATTATATTCTAAAATTAGATTTGGAGCAGATTCACTGTCCAAACATCGGCTGTAGCCATTCATACAACGTACCTGGGACATACACAGGTTGTCGGTCTTCATCTGAAACTGTGATATTGTTCAAGGAAAGCAAGCAAGAAAGGCATTTGTTGTATTCCAGGGTTTTAGATGCAGGTCAGGGAAAGCTTTCTTCCACCCAAAGATCAACAAATCATAAGCAGACTGAAGCAGACATTTCTTTTCTTTTGACTCGTTAAAATAGCCAAACCTGAATTAAACCATTGTCTGTGATTACAGGATGAGGCAAGTAGCAGGGGCATTTTGCTTCCTCCTCTGAGCTCTGATTATAAAAGGAACTTTGTGAGACTTTCCAATGATTGAAGGTTTCTGAAACTCTATGAATAGTCAGGAGTCAATCATTTCAATGTCTGGGATTCTATTTTTCAGGAAGGAAATCTGGGGAGAACCACAGAGAGGCCCAGTTTCTCACACTAAGTTCTCTATTTCAAAGGAACACATCGGTCCATAGAAAAGAATATTTGCAGTTCAGGGTTGAAATGAGAGGGTCCTTGGTGCTCTGTGAGCTTGCCTTTTTTCTTATAGACATTTCATTACCTAACTAGGTAACATCATTAGTGCTAGAAGGGAGAAAGAACACCTCCAGTGTCAATAAAAGTGTTCTTGCCAAAGGAAGTATGGCACTCAGACAAATCAGCCATCCACAGGCTCACAGAGATAAACAACGCCTGCATAACATTCAAAAGAGGCACTCAGAAAGCTAATAAAAGGAAACCAAAACAATACAAACACCTCTTTGCCAGCAATCAACACCCAGATAAATAGATTAATCCATTAATCTTGATTAATACTAGATTAACAACCAAGAAATAAACTATACCCCAATGAAGGAACAATAAATTCAGACACTCAAACAATAAACAACCAGCCAATTACCAGGAGACTGAGTTCTTGTCCTGCCTTAGGCATCAAAGGTGTCTGGATGACTTTGGACAATCACTAGGAGGTGGTGAGTTCTAGTCCTGCTTTAGCCATGGAAACCAACTGGATGATCTCTCAGCCCAACCCACCTCACAGGGTTGCTGTTGTGGGGAGAATAGGAGGAAGAAGGAGTGTTAGATATGCTGACAACTTGGAGTTATTTGTAAAATAATAAAGGTGGAACATAAATAAATGTTGCACATACATACATATAAATTATCCCAACTATTTGAGACTGCAAAAACAGGTTCAGTCCCACCTCACTGCTCTCATTCAACGCCAACAATATGAACTTCCAAGGAACAAACCTGGTTTCCTTGCATGTTTAGCTGACTCAGCCTCCATTCGTGAACTGTGACAGAATGAGTCCTGCCAAAAGATCTTCTGAACAGGCAGGAAAAGCAGGGAGAGGTTTTAGACTTAAGTTCCAGAAACCTCGGTTCAAAAGCTTGTTCAATCAAAAAGTTCCCTATTTCTCGTCCACTTCTCCTTTCTTGGGTAAACACCAAACAATACGTGTGGGCAAACACTACTCTGCGCACTGGGCAGGTGTGACCATGGCAACACAGGTGACTTAAGAAGACACTTCAAGCGGCGTTTCACGCACCCACTTTCATCCAGCTCTAAAAATCTGAAAGAATATCAAGTCAATGTTTCTTTCAACTTGACCCCAAATTCTGATCACTTCAAAGGCTCAGTTGTGCAGCTATTGTGGCAAACAAACAAACAAACACACACACACACACAGAGGGTTTGCTCCAACTAGGGTTTTTCCACCAACTTTGTGGAATTTTAGGGGCAACTTTGGTCCATGATTTTCAACAGTTCACTACGCAACTGTTCGAAGTTGCAAGGGCACTGAAAAATGTGACTTATGACCAGTTTTTACACTTATGACTGCTGCAGCATCCCCATGGGACAAAACTCATTTGGCAAATGTTTCACTTAGCAACAGAAATGTTGGATACAGTTATGGTTGTAAATTGAGGACTACTGTACTAAGAGAAAAAAAAGTGAATAAAGGTCACACAAATCACTCAGAAGCAGGTGGGAATTTTACTCATGTATGTCTTCTGAGGTCTTTTTTTTTTTTAACCTATATTTAACCCGCTTTGGGGTTTATGTTACCAAATTCACGTGTTCCAAAATAACAGAAATTCATATCCACACCAAGTTTCAGGAATTGGCCTCAATTGTGCAAAAAGCATCCATGCTTGGTACCATCCAAGTCACAGAAGACTTTTTTACATATAATTTCTTCATAATATTCCCTTTCAGGACCATCAGCCTTTAGGCAAATTTTAATCAAAATTTGATTAAACATTTTTTAATCAGATTCAGGTAGTCTGTGATTTACAGTAGTTTGTTTAGTAACCATTCGACAACAGAACTAAAAAAAGTGACTTACAACCAATTTTCATACTTATAACCTTTGCAGCATCCCCAGGGTCTTGTGATTTACATTTGGATGCTTGACAACTGACTCATATTTATGACAGTTGCAGTGTCCCAGGGTCATGTGATCCCATTTTGCGACTAACAAACAAAGCCAATGTGTGATGACCCGGAGTGTAACACAAAATGTCCTTTAATGCCTCCAACTTGGCGCCACTGTTCAATAATTCTCAGTTGGAGATAAAACTTATTCAAAAATAGTCTTCAAAAGAAAGCAATTCAGTCCGAACTTAATGAACAGATAGAGGTGAAATGAAAAACCAAACTATAATGACAAAATTTCTACAATGGACCAGGATACGTAATTACCAAATTCAAGGAGATAACAAGGCACAGTTTGTTGGAAGGACGCCAACCAAAATAACTTCAGCCCAAAATAAAACAAGCTTTGCTTCTGGCAACGCTGTGTTGTAATCGTCTCTCTCATATGCTAGTCTCCCCAGCTGCAACCAATGAGGGGGATCATGGCCGTTTCTTCTCTCATAAGCCAAGTTGTTTCCTTCTCCTTTCCTCCCTGTGTGTCCTAGGATGCAGAGGATAGGCCTGGTTTTTCCTCTGACTGCCCAGCCGACCTCTGCCCTTCCCCAGCCGCCTCCACAAACTCCAGAGCCACGCTTCCACTCCGTCTGTTCCTCCTCTCCCTCAGAGTCAGTCTCCACCAGGGGCATGACCCAATGGGAAAAAACAGATTCACTTAACAACCATGTCACTAACTGAACAATTGCTTCCACATTTGCTTAAAAACTGTGGCAAAGAAAGTCGTAAAATGAGACAAAACTCACTTAACAAATGTTTCATTAGCAACAGAAATTTTGGGCACAATTGTGGTCATATGTTGTGGGCTACCTGTAGTAAGAGATAAGCTGTGGAAGTCTAACTAAACTTACCAAGAAAAAAAAACATGGCAACTTAAAAGATATGTGGAATTCCATTCCCTAGGTTGAATTCCACACACACATCTTTAAAAGCTGAAAAACCCTGATTTATCACATTCATAAAGGCTTTTCAATCAGCTGCAGGTATTTTTATCAGTCAGTTCTAAGCTTAATGAGGTGAAGGAAACAATGAAAATCCAAAAGATCTGCACACCCAAAATGACCAAGGATCATAAAAAAAGCCCAACTCCAAAGTCCTTTTCGGGGTCAAATTCTAGCCAGTGGGGATAAAATGCTGAAGGGACAAATACGGTGGAGGAATTGTCCATTGAAATTGAAAGACTTTCAAAACTTTTCAAGCAGAGGATTATGGGAGAAGGGAACACATCTATTTATTTTATTTAATAAATTTACATGATTTCACGGTGAGGGAATTCTCCCTCAAAAATACAGATTTCCAAAACCCTTCAAGCAAGGAATTGTGGGAGATGGGAACACATCTATGTTAACTAATAAATGTATATGCTGTTCACCTCCAGTTATCATAAGCAGGTAGTCCTTGATTTACAACAGTTCATTTAGTGATCGTTCAGACTTACAACTACAATGAAAAAGTGACTTATGACCGTTTTTCACAGTTACACCTTTTCCAGCACCATGATCATGTGATCAAAATTCAGTCACTTGGCAAAATCTCTTTTTTCAGTTCTGTTGTAACTTTGAGCAGTCACTAATGGAACTGTTGTAAGTTGAGGACTGACTGTAGGCCACCTGTGTCCTGAGTCATGGATAAACTTTTGCAACTTTCTGACAAGCAAAGTCAGTAGGGAAGCCAGATTCACTTAACAACTAGGTTACTAACTTATCAACTGCAGTGATTCACTTAACAGTTGAGGCAAGGAAGGTCATAAATAGGCAAAATTCACTTAATAAACATAAATTTTGGGCTCAACTGCAATCATAAGTCAAGGACTGCCTGTAATCATTTAGCATCCAAATAACAACTGGGTTACTAACTTTATCATCTTGTGGTTCACTTTCAACCGAGGCAAGAAAGGTCATAAAATGGGGGCAAAACTCACTTAACAAATGTCTCACTTTATAACATAAACTTTGGGCTCAATTGTGGTCGTAAGTCAAAGACTACCTATATTTGTAGACAGCTCTCATGTATTACTTTATGTACATATTTTAAGTACTTTATACTTTTTAATATATTTCACATATATATCACATCTATTTTATGTACATATACTTTATACTTTATGTTCATGAAGTATATGTACATAAAATACATTTTAATTATATACTCAAATTAATATATGCTCAATATATATTAAGTCATATTCTCACGCACCACGTGAGAGTGGTTTATGTTTGACTTGAAGAGCTGAGCTTGCTTTTCAGTTTATTATATGGTTTGGGGCATTAAATAAACTTTAAACCCGTCTTTAACCAAGTTCAAGGGCTTAGTTTGTAAATGGGAAACAACAACCCATCATTGTCAGCTTTAGTTATTGTTGGTTTCACTCAAGCACAAAACTACATGTTGTTTTATTGGGGATGAAGGTTACCCAATATGCTTGGCCAGCAATGGGATCTCTTGGGGCAAATTCCCACTGGAAGGACCCCCCCTCCTTGGCCCCTGCCCAAATTCATTATGTAAGTTTTATGGCGCAAGTAAGTCACCCACTTTGCCTAATGAGATAGGCGGCCTACAGTCAGTCCTCAACTTACAACAGTTCCATTAGTGACTGCTCAAAGTTACAACAGAACTGAAAAAAGAGATTTATGACCATTTTCCACACTTATGACTGTTTTCCACACTTATGACCATTCCAGCATCAAAATTCAGACGCTTGGCAACTGACTCATATTTATGACAGTTGTAGTGTCCTCGGGATCATGTGATCCCCTTTTACAACCTTCTGACAGGCAAAGTCAATGGGGAAACCAGATTTATTTAACAACCGTATGACTAACAACTGCAGTGATTCACTTAATGACAGTGGTGAGAAAGGTCATAAAAGGGAGCAAAGTTCACTTAACTGTCTCACTTGGCAACAGAAATTTTGGGCTCAATTGTTTCCTACTGTATATAAATGTAATACAAAATAAATATGGATCTTCGAAGCCATTCTATCCAGCAATTCCGCGCCCCGCCCAAAGGAAACAATCCCAATTCAAGCCCTTTGGCAGCACCATCATGCTTCTTCGTGGACTACAAAGCCCATCCTCTCCATCAGAGCATTCCCAGCCAACAGGACCCGAATTCTGTCCACTCCAAAGCCCATTCCTTACAACACAACCGGAAGTCCTTAGGCAACTGGGTTGCGCCTCCCCTCCCTCCCACACAGCTGGCTGAGGAGGATGGGAACTGGAGTCCCTCCCTGATGGAAGAGCAAAAGCTCCGCAGACTGTGGAGGATGGGTGTTGTAGTCTAAAAAACAACCAGGCTGAGGAAGACTGCTTTATCTTTCCGAGCCACAAACAAAGCCACAACTCTACAGGAGAGAAAACTCCTACTGAAAGAAAAAAAGCCGGCACTCTGTACATGTTCAGAGGTTACCCAGCAATGCTTCTCCGCGTCCCCGCTACCAGGCCACGACATCCCCTCAATACAAGCCCGCCAAGCTCCCTTCTATCAGCCGCCTCACCCCATGACCAGCCGCCCATCTCGCCCCCGAATAAAGGATACGGTCCCGGCTCCAGTAAGCGGCTCCTTCCGGCTTCAGCCCCGCGGCTACATCCGCCATCTTGAAACAACCGCCACTCCCAGCGTCCCTCCGCCCCACCCCGCCCCGCACACCCATCCTCGCTCCTCATTGGCTAGCCAGCCCAAGCTTTGCCCAGATACGGCCCCGGCAACGCGGAGTCTTGCCAACAGCCAATGGTTATCTCCCGCAGCAGGCAAGGGGGAAAAAAAAAAAAATCACCGCGGGATTTTGTGGGAGGTGTAGTTTTTTTCTTCTTTTTACTTTCCTTCTCTCCAAGGAATCAGTACCCGAGTAGGACTACCACTCCCGTCAAGCATCGCGCGAGTCAACGAACGGATTGAGTATGATGCTATGGGGCGGCGGGGGTGTATGTGTGTGTGTGTGTGTGTGTGAAGGGGGATAAGGGTGGCGAGAGGGGTCAAAGGACTTCCGCCTGGTGGCTTTGCGGGGAGATGGAGGACCGGGGTCTTCAAGGCGTGAAGCCCTACTTGGAGAAGCTCACCCTCGGGGTGACCCGCCTCCTGGGTGAGTGGCAGCCGGGCCCCGCCCCTTCGCGTTGCCAGGGTGACGGTCCGACCGGTCCTGCCAGTTATCAAGTGGCAGGGAGTTCCGCGGGCAGCAAGAACACATCGCTTTTCCCGGGAAGGCGATGTGGGGGGACTTCAGCCTCCCCAACTGTCCCCCCAACTGCTCCTCCCGATGCTGGGATTTTTATTTTCCCATGGGGGGGGGGCGGGCCTTGCCTACTGCCTGAAGATCTCCTGGTGGTCTCCGGTCCACCCTCATGGAAAAAATAATTCGATTTCAAATTCCTGATCTGAAGATTCCAGCTGTGATATCCAAATGGAGACCTTGATTCTTTTCTACATCGTTTTTGATAAATTAATTAATTTATTTATTTATTTGGTTTTACTTTTAATCTGACTTATTTTTTTTTTCACTTTATTTTTATCATTTTATTATTTGTGATTTTACTTTTTGTCTTATTTTCATTCATCATTTTATTTTTTATTTTGTTTTGTTTTTATTTATTTTTAGTTTTTACTTTATTTTTGTTTCATTATTTTTTTTACTTTTCTCTTTGTTATTTTTATCCTTTTATTTTATTTTTGTTTGTTTGTTTCTTTTTTACTTCATTTTTATTTCTAATTTTTTATTTTACGTTTTGTCTGATTTTTATTTATTTATCATTTTATTTTGATCTTATTTATTTTTAGTTTTGACTTTATTTTTATTTTGTCATTTTTTTATTTTACTTTTTATCCTTATTTTTATCCTTTTATTTTATTTTTGGTTTTTCTGTTTTATTTTTATCTTTTATTTTTAGTTCTTTATTATTTTAGTTTTTATTTTACTTTTTTGGCTGTTTTTTTTGTTTTTATCCTCTTTTATTTTTCTACTTTGTTTTTGTTTTTTATTTAATATTTATTGTATATTTTTTATTTTTTCCTGCCACGAGAAGGTCTTACTTCCCCTTCTTTCGCACCAGAGAAAATTTCCCACCATTTTTTCAAAGAAAGCTATATTACATTGCATCCCCTGCTTTCATGGTTTCTGCTAAACTATGGTTTGTTTAACTATAGCTTGTTGAATCTGCCCAAATGCGGGCAGCTGTGTCTACCCGGGGGGGGGGGGGGGGATGGCTGTGCTCTTGGAGATACCCCCCCACCGCAAGCCTAAATTGCATTATGCTATAGCAGGAGGTCAGGAATCATAGAGTTAGAAGGAACCCTTGAGATCATCCAGTCTACCCCCTGCTCAGGGCAGGGATCCAGATCCAAGGTTCTCAAAGACATCGGTTTTCCAAGACTTGCCTTCAGCGCCTCCAGTGAAGAGCCCACCCTCCTTCTGGGTCACCCAACTACTTTTAGGAAGGCTTTTTTTTCTAATATTCAGTCCATGTTATCCAGCACCAAGCCTTCACACAACACAGGTAGTCCTTGACTTCCAACAGTTTTCTTAGTGACGGTTCAAAGTTACAACGGCACTGGAAAAAGTGGCTTAGGAGGACCATTTTTTACATTTATGACCATGGCCGCCTCCCCTTGGTAAACCGGGTTACTAACTTAACAACCCCAGCAATTCACTTAACGATGGAGGCAAGAGAAGTCATAAAACGGGAGAGGAGGATACTCACTTAACAAATTTCTCACTCAACAACATAAATTTTGGGCTCAATTGTGGTCGTAAGTGGAGGACTAGCCTTCATTTCAGAGGACAAATAATATCCTTTATTGGAGCCATTCGTTTAGTGACTGTTTGAAGTTGTGGCGGCACTGGGAGGAAAAAAAATGACTTAACTGGTCCTCGCGCTTACAACCCATCACTGTATCAGAGGTTAAAATGTAGGCGTGTGTTTACCACGGTTGCAGTGTCCCATGGTCACACTCTGTGACCTTCCCAGCTGGCTTCCGTCAAGCAAAGTCAGTGAAGGAAGCCAGATTTGCTAATCGGCTCTGTGATTCACAAAACATCTATGGCAAAAACGGTCATAAAATCCTGTTTAGGACTCCTTTAAGATTTCCACCCACCCACCCCCATGCTTTGCAACGGAAATTAGGTCTGCAATTGCGGTCGTAAGTCAACGACTACCTTTAATCAGGAAATGGAATCTCTCTAATCATTTCTATCCACCTTCCCTATCCAGAAGCTCTCTGTGTTTGGACTGCATCTCCCATTATCCCCATACCTGCCTCTGTGAACTTTAAGTCCATAGGGCCACTGTGATGTAGCGATTAAAGCCCTAATTGGGGTGAGTGGCCTTTATTCTAGTCCTCTCTCTGCTATCGGGGGGGGGGGGGGATTTTTGAACCCGTAGTTTTAGCTTAGCCTGGCCTACCTTGCAGGGTGGTTCTTGTGTCAGTAGAAATTCCCCCATAACAACCGTCCTCTGTGAGGAGTTGGGCTGAAAAAAGTATCTTCTATTATCTGAAAATAGAATAGAATAGAATAGAATAGAGAATAGAATAGAATAGAATATAGAATAGAATATACAAAATAGAATAGAAAAGAAAAGAATAGAAAATAGAATAGAATATAGAATAGAACAGAAAATAGAATAGAATAGAAAATAGAATAGAATAAAATATAGAATAGAATAGAAAATAGAACAGAATAGAGAATAGAATAAAGAATGGAATAGAACAGAATAGAAAGTAGAATAGAATAGAGAATAGAATAGAATATAGAATAGAATATACAAAAGTAGAATAGAATAGAAAAAGATAGAAAATAGAATAGAATATAGAATAGAACAGAAAATAGAATAGAATAGAAAATAGAATAGAATAAAATATAGAATAGAATAGAACAGAACAGAAAATAGAATAGAATAGATAAAAGAATAAAGAATGGAATGAATAGAATAGAATAGAACAGAACAGAATAGAATATCACAGTTGGAAGGGACCTTGGAGTCTTCTAGTCCAATCCCCCCAAAAAATGGCAAACTGAATTCTTGTAAAATGCATAGATTCTTTACCAAATCATTCCCTCCCAAAAAAAAAGGTTTTTTCTTGCAATGATAATATATTTGCAACAGTGAAAAGAGAAATTAAGTTTTCTTGTTTGTTACTTTTCAAAAAGTGTGAAAATTTTCCCAGGGTTTTTTTCCCCCCTAGTTCTCCTTATGTTTCGTACTGTTTTTTTAGCAACTGAACGCCTGGCGTTTCTGTGTTGTCTGTTGTTGTAGAAACCTCTCCAGGAGTTACAGAAGTCATGTTTGTCGAAAAAGAACCGGCTGAGCGACACACAATCATCTCCTGGGAACAGGTACTGCGACCTCCGCTTGCATTTAGTCTGCTCTCTTGTGTAACTGAGAGTCAGTGTGGACTAGTGGTTAAAGCATCAAGCTAAAAACCAGGAGGACACGGTGAGTTCTAGTCCCATCTTAGGCATGAAAGCCAACTGGGTGACTTTGGGCCAATCACCAGGAGACGGTGAGTTCTAGTCCTGCCATGGGCATGAAAACTGGCTGGGTGACTTTGAGCCGCTCACCAGGAAACGGTGAGTTCTAGTTCCGCCTTAGACATGAAAGCTAGGTGGATGACTTTGGGCCAATCACCAGGAGACAGTGAGTTCTAGTCCCATCTTAGACATGAAAGCCAACTGGGTGACTTTGGGCCAATCACCAGGAGACGGTGAGCCATGGGCATGAAAACTGGCTTGATGACTGGGTCAATCACTAGGAGACAGTGAGTTCTAAGTCCTGCCATGGGCATGAAAACTGGCTTGATGACTTTGGGTCAATCACTAGGAGACGGTGAATTCTAGTCCTGCCTTAGGCATGAAAGTCAGCTGGGTGACTTTGGGCCAATCACCAAAAGACTGGAAGTTCTAGTCCTCCCTTAGTCATGAAAGCTGTCTGGGCACCTTTGGGTCAATCACGAGGAGACAGTAAGTTCTAGTCCCTTTTTAGTCATGAAAGCCAGCTGGGTGACTGGGTCAATCACCAGGAGATGAGTTCTAGTCCCGCCATGAGCATGAAAGCCAGCTGGGTGACTTTGGTCCAATTACTAGGAAATAATGAGTTCTAGTCCTGCCTTAGACACAAAAGCCAGCAGGGCGACTTTGGGTCATTCACCAGGAGACAGTGAGTTCTAGTCCCTTTTTAGGCAAGAAACCGGGCTGAGTGATTTTCAGCCAGTCCCTCAACAGTCCAACCCACCTCACAGGGCTGTTGTTATGGAGAAAATAAGAAGAGGAAGGTGTGGTTGGATATCCTCACCACCTTGAATCAATATTTAAAAATAATATAGGCGGGATACAGATAAATAAATTGCGCCCGGTATCAGACTCCTCAAGAACCCATCACTTCTTTTCCCTTCCCACTTTTTGCCACTAGAGGTCAGAGTTTCCCTTAAGTTTCTCAGCTGCCTGCAGTAAATTTATTTTTTATTTATTTATTTGATTTGTCGATTGCTTACAAGATTAAGATATAAGTATATACATAATTATGACTACATGACATATAAGAAAAAGAAAAGAAACAATAGGACAAGGACGGTTGGCACACCCCCGACAGACCTTTAGGAAAGAGGGGAGGTCAATAGTAGACAGTCTAATGTGAAAGTTTTTGGGGTTTGGGGAAGAAACCACAGAGTCAGGTAAAATATTCCAGACATTGACCACTCTGTGGCTGAAGTCATATTTCCTGCAATCAAGTTTGGTGCGGCTAACCTTGAGTTTGTATCTATTGTTTGCTCTTGTGTTGTTATGGTTGAAGCTGAAATATTCATTGACAGGTAGGACATTGCAATGTATGATTTTATATCCTATACTCTGATAGGACCAAAGGAGGCATGGTTCTAGATTTTATAGGTCTGATGGCATAAGGTATTCTGCAATGAGTAGAGGAGTGGAGAACTCTTCTTGTGAAATATTTCTGGACTTTCTCAAATGTGCTAATATCATATACATAATGTGGGTTCCAGACTGATGATCTGTATTCGAGTATTCAACAGGTGAAGCCATCCCTTGGAGAGGAAGAGACTTATGAAAGGTGTGGATGAAGCTTCTGATGCAAGATTAAATTGTTAATTTTGAAAATGCTCACTGTGTATGAACAAATGAACAAGTTAAAAAAAGTTGAATAGAATAGAATAGAATAGAATAGAATAGAATAGAATAGAATAGAATAGAATAGAATAGAATAGAATAGAATAGAATAGAATAGAATAACAGAGTTGGAAGGGACCTTGGAGGTGTTCTATTCCAACCCCCTGCCTAGGCAGGAAACCCTACACCACTTCAGACAAATGGCTGTCCAACATCTTTTTAAAAACTTCCAATGTTGGAGCATTTACAACTTCTGGAGGCAAGTTATTCCACTGATTGGGCCAAACTCATCAAGTCAACTTTTATGCCTAAGAGAGGACAAAAATTTATAATGTCCGAGCATTGGCTTAAAGTCACGCACCTGCCTTTCAAGCCTGGGGAGAGACTAGAACTCACCTTCTCCTAGTGATTGGCCCAAAGTCAACCAGCCAGCTTTCATGCCTAAAGCAGGACTAGAACTCCCAGTCTCCTAGTGATTGGCCCAAACTCATCCATTTGGCTTTCATGCTTAATGCAGGACTAGAATTTATAGTGGTTCACAGTCACCCAGCCTGTTTCCATAGCTAAGGCAGGACTTGAACTTGCGCTCTCCCACTTTCTAACCAAGTGCCTTATCCACTTGACCAAACTGATTCTATTTTGGGTGGAGGGCGGGTTGGAATTTGACTTATTTTGCTCTTGAAACGGTACAGACTGTTCTCTTCTTGCAACAGTCCTTCGCGTAAAATATCCCGAAGCAGTCAAGATATTTTAAAAAGGAAACTCACCGTGAAGAACCATTCCTTCTTAGCAATATTGCTCGTTCTGCATTAATTAAATCAGAGGTCTCCAAACTTGGCAACTTTAAGACTTGTGGACTTCAGTTGAAGTCCACAAGTCTTAAAGTTGCCAAGTTTGGGGAGCCCTGAATTAAATTTTGCAGCATTTGACCGAAACTGGCTACTACTGTATTACTGCTACTCTTCTCATCCTTTCTAGTACCTGTCTCTTCCCACGTATGACTATAACTGTGTTGCTTTGCAATTTATATTGTTTTATTTGTTTCCTAGTATGATTTGATTGCTTATTGGTAACCTATGACTATCACTAAATGTTGTATCATATGATTCTTGATAAATATTTTTTTCTTGTGTGTCCAACCACACTTGGCCAATAAAGAATTCTATTCTATTCTATTCTATTCTATTCTATTCTATTCTATTCTAT
>BLBF01000080.1:3286890-3300642 GCA_015471245.1 Laticauda colubrina | reverse complement strand
TTCTATTCTATTCTATTCTATTCTATTCTATTCTATTCTATTCTATTTCAGCCTTCTTACCTGTTCTTGGATTTCTCTCTCTCTCTCTCTCTCTCTCTCTCTCTCTTTTTCTCTCTCTCTCTCCAGAAGACCGTATCTCAGGCCAATCTCTTTTCTCTTGGGCTTTTACAACAACCATCTCTGCAGTCTGTCGTTTTCCAAAGGTAGAATTGGAAGGACATGTCATGTAGAATGGTCAGGAGAATCCAGTTGAGAATGGACAATAGGCAGTTGTCTAGACAGCTGAGAACTGGTCAAAGATAGCTGAATGGCCTCTAAGCTAAAAGGCCTGCCAGTTCAAAGGGGTCAGCATTCACTCCAGTCTTTAAAAATGTCGAAGGGTCAGCTGGGAGAAAATACAGCCGTGGCAAACACAACCATTGGCTATTTCAAGATGAAACTTTGAAGAATGTCAGGGCCTAAACCAAGCAAAATGATAGAGTTGGAAGAGGACCTTGGAGGTCTTCTAGTCCAACCCTCTACTCAACCAGGAGACCCTATATAATTCCAGACAAGTGACTGTCCAGTCTCTTCTTAAAAACCTCCAGTGTTGGAGCACCCACAACTTCTGGTGGCAAGCTGTTCCACTGGTTAATTGTCCTCCCTGTCAGGAAGTTTCTACTTAATTTCAGGTTGCTTCTCTCCTTGATTAGTTTCCATCCGTTGCTTCTTGACCTGCCTTCTGGTGCTTTGGAGAATAATTTGACCTCTTTTACTTTGTGGCAAGTCTCCCCAAATATTGGAATCCTGCTCTCATGTCCCCCCCCCACCCAGTCTTTCTTTTCTCTAGACTGGCCATCCCCAAGTGTTGCAGGACTTTTAGCCTCCAGCCCTCTAATCATAACATAACAACTATATAATAATAGCAACATAATAATAAACATAATAACATAAGCATAACAAGAGGAAATGGTTAAAATTGCCCAAAATGATCAAGAGGTGGCTTTGCAGAAGTGCTGCTTTTGGTTAGAAGCTTCGACAGCTCAGACCCCTTTTACAATCCTGTAATTCCTTAATTCGGGGCACAGTTGGGGCGACCAAGTGGAGTTGAGCATTTACTGGCCAGATGCCCTCCCTGATGCCTACCCAAAGTTCACAGCAGATATCTTCTCTTTGTGCCCAGAGAGAGAAATATCTTCCACTACGTAGGATCGAACTCAAAAGCCTCCTGATTGTGAGGCATAGGCCACCTATAAACCTTCCCACAGTCAAGGATGAAACGTTGCAAGCTATGTGCCTCTTCAACTTGCCATTGGAATAAGGGGAAGGAAGGTGTCGCTTTCGAACGGGTTAGAATCAAGATGGAGAAATGAAACCTGTAGGATTTTGCAGAAGACCAGGAGAGGCTGAAACCTCTTAGGCTGACAGCCTAAGAGGTGCAGAATTGAAGCAGACGGTTCCCCTAACAAAATGAACTGGATGCTGTAAAATGATGCTTATAGCATGATGTTTTTAGCATCAACCTTGTGAACTCTCAAGTTTCTTCTTTCCACTAGACATTCAATACAGTGAAATGTGTGTGTGTGTGTGTGTGTGTGTGTGTGTGTGTGTGTGTGTGTTTGTGTGTGTGTGTAAATGCATAAAATTTATGGTGCAGATACATATTTATGTACCGTATGTACTCTATATAGCATGTATCTATATGTGTTACGTAAATGTTCGCGAAGATATACACCCTCTTGAGACCAAGGAACAGAATTTCATTTTTAATGTCGGCTGGTATGCTTGGAGTAAAAAAAAATAAAAAATGACCTATCCTATCCTATCTTGTTTACATGGACTACTTGAAAGGTTGGGAGTATGGCTGGGGAAATTATTGTTTAATTCTATGAAATGATGTTTGGAAACCTCAGAGTTAGTTTTACTTTGACACTATCATGCAGTGTATTCAACAAACAGTAAGGGTTTTTTTTTTTACAGAAACTGAATAACCCTGGAGTTTTATCCATGAATTCTCAAGTTGGATGTTGACACATCTGTATTGGACAAGAAATACCATGTTACAATATAATAATAACCGAACCTTGAAAGCCCGGCAGTGTTTCTCCATCCCTCCATCAAAAACCCCTGTCACACAGCACCAACGGATGGAAAGAGGATGTAAAACGGAGAGAAAAACTTGCCATCCGTTGGTTAACGTGATGCATCCGTTCTGTACTCACTGCGTCCGTTTTTCATCCTCTCTATCCATCCAGCATCCATCTACTGACATTTCATCCACTCAAAAAATTTTGAGCTGCACAAAACTTTTTGAGCGGAAAATGTATCCAACGCGTCCGTTCTGCATCCTCAACGCATACGGGGAACATCCGTTCTACATCCGTCGTCATCCATTACGCATCCGCTATATTTGCAAGACATCCGCTGCGCATCCGCACAACTCACATCCGCTCCAGCGGAAAACGGATACAGGGAGGAAGCGAAACGGATGCAGAATGGACACGCAGCGTTAGTAGCATGGACGGAGAAAGGATGAAAGCAGATGCAGCTCGCATACAAAGTATTAAAACAGAAAAAACGTTCGCATAGGGGACGTATCTTGGATATTTAGGATCTGTGCAGGATGCCTAGAGGATGCAAAAGGACACCTAGCGGAAAACCTATATTTCCTATAAAAAGGGGGAGGAACTCACCTGGATCTCACTTTCAGTCCAGCAGCTCTGCGGTGCAGACCTCTTCAACCTTGCTCTTGCTCTTCCACAGCATCCAGTCATCTCCACCATGGATCGTAACAAAGTCCTTTTGGTAGCCACCATCGTTCTACAACAGTGCGAAGCCATCTACAGGCTCTTTCAACTACTACGGGAAGAAAAGGAGGCGGCCAAGAAGCGTCTGGATCCGAAGATGGATCACCAGAAGAGCAGAGTACGGACTGTATAACAAGCTGATGGTGGAGCTGAGGAACGAAGACCCTCGTGCATTCCAGAACTTCATGAGGATGCCTCCAGCCATGTTTGACGAAGTTGTGGAGCGGCTGAGACCCAGGTTGACCAAGCAGAGCACCAACTTCCGGCCCAGCCTAGACCCTGGGCTCAAGGTGGCACTGACTCTGCGCCACCTGGCCTCCGGGACCACGTACAGGAGCATGCAGTACGGCTGGAGGGTGCCACACAATACCATCAGCATTGTGGTCAGAGAAGTGGTTCAGGCCATCATCGAAGAATACCTGGAGGAGCTCCTCCAGTGCCCCTCCACTGAAGAAGGATGGAAGAAAGTTGCAGAGCAGTGGTACCAGAGGTGGAACTTCCCCCACACCGTTGGAGCCATAGATGGCAAGCACGTAGCCTGCAAAGCTCCAGCCAAGTCAAGGTCCACTTATCACAACTACAAGGGCTTCTTCAGCATCATCCTCTTCGCCATGGTCGATGCTGACTACAAGTTCATGTACATCGATACTTCAGGCAACGGGTCATCTTCAGATGCCCAGGTATACAACACCAGTCACCTCAAGGAGGGGCTGGAACGCAACCTCATCATGGGCTTCCCAGATCCAGAACCCCTGCCCAACGACACGCAAGATGTGCCCTACTTCATCATGGGGGATGACGTCTTCTCCCTCAGAACCGACCTCATGAAGCCCTACACTTCCAAATACCTCACCCGTGAAGAGAGGATCTTCAACTATAGGCTGTTCAGGGCAAGACGGGTGGTGGAGAACGCCTTTGGCATCCTGGCCAACAGGTTCCAGGTACTGCTCAACACCATGCAGCATCGCCCACAGACCGTAAGGAACATCATGGAAGCTTGCTGCATCCTGCACAATCTCATGCGCACCCGCTACCCGGTCTTGCAGAACAGGCTCGTGGACCTCCAACAAGGCAATGGGGACATGGAGCCTGGGGAATGGAGGCAAGGGCGAAACCTGATAGACACTGTGGATGTGCAAGGTCCCAACAGAGCTTCACATGAAAGGAAGAAGCAGCGCAACCTCCTGAAACACTGGTGCAACTCCCCAGATGGAGCAGCGGAATGGCAAGATAGGATGGTAGATGGTTAATGGATGCTTCCTTGAGCCTGTCTCATCATACTGATGAAATTGTGCCATGTATGTTGAGTGGGCCTACAATGAACAGGGCATTTAATAAAGAGTTGTGTTTATGTTGCCCATCCCACAGCTATTACCCATCCCAAAGGTATCCCTGCCCATCCCACAGCTATTACCCATCCCACAGGTATCCCTGCCCATCCCACTGCTATCTTAACCCATCCCACAAGCATGCAAAGACTTAAACCATTTCTAAAAGTTTCCACCAAGACTTGATTGACTAAAAGAACTGAAGCAAGTGTGTGAAGCAAAGATAATCTTTATTAATAACAAACTGTAAAAGAAAATGACCCAAGTGTCCCAAGCAAAGATAAAGTCATCAGGTCTCTGCAACCCAGTCTCTGGCACTCTTCTCAGTCACTCTTGAGGCATGCCCATGGTCTCAGGTGTGAAGGGTCCAGGTGCTGTGGAGGTGGCTGCTGCTGGAGTGCTGGTCTGAGGCACCATTGGGGTGCCTGGCCCCGAGAGGACAACAGGGGATGGTGTGTGGAGGAAGCTCTCAGACAGCTGGCTCAGTCCTGTGATGTTGAGAGCCCCTTCCTCCAGGACATGGGGTGTCAGTCCCAACACCGATGACAGATGTTCTGAGGCCGGGCTTGGCTGTGGGGTGGAGGAAGGAGGAGTGTAGCAGGGATGTCTGGTCTGCAGGTGAGCGAGGTGAGGCATGGGTGATATCTGTGGCATGGGTGGCATCTGTGGCATGGGTGGCATCTGTGGCGTCGGTGGCATTGGTGGCACCGGTGGCGTACGATGAACCTGTGTCTGGATTGGGAAGGGCTGCCTGTGCTGCTGGAGCTCCTGGTAGCCGTAGCCTTGGTAGGTGAGAGCCTGTGGAAAGCCTTGGAAGGGCAGTGACATCACCTGGGGTGGAGGAGCAGACCTGGACTGGGTCGGAGCAGGTTCAGCTGGGTCTGGAGGGTTGTGAAGAAGACCGGTGATCCTGTCCTTGATCACCTGGTACTGTGATTCGGACATGTCCATGAGAGTCTGGTTGACGTAGGTGAGGAAGGGCTTGCGGTTTGATGATGGTATGTCGGTGTGTACCAGCTGAGAGAGGAGATCTACGCTGCTCCTGATGGTGTCCCTGATCTCCAACAGGACAGTGTGGCTCTGCCCCTCCGGTCTGGCTCTCTTTCTGCTTTCTGTGGAGATGGAGCTGGGGGTGGATGTGGGTTAGTCTCTGGTGGAAGTGCCCTCTCCTTGCTCCCACTGCGTCAGGGGGTCCTCCACATGCTATGCCACGGGGAGTGCAGCTGTCGGGGGGGTCTTCGTCGTGGCATGCTCCACAGATATCTGCCTGGACACAGGAGCTGACTCTTGGCCAGAAGAGGACTGGCTCTCTGCGGGCTGCCTGAGAGAGAGGGTTGTCAGAGGGGCTGCTCCTCGGTGGCGGATCTCACCCTCCAAAAAGCTGCACTTGGCCATCATGTAGGTCTCTCGGTCCGTCAGCTTGACCGTGGCCTGGCCAGATTTCTTGAGGTGCAGCTTCCCGTACCAGGTGTGCATGTGCTTCCACCAGCCGAGGAGGACCTCCGAAGTGTAGCCCAGGCTCTCCGCCTTCTCTCTCCAAGCAGCCTGCTTCCTTTTGGTGTCTCGATAGAGCCTGTGTCCCCTCCGCCAGAGGTACTTGTTCTTCCTCAGCCATTCCAGCACCTCATCCTCATGTTCCTCTTCGATGGAGTACTGCCTCGTCTCCCGTTCTTGTTCTCGCGTATGCCTCTTCCTCCCTCTGGCAGGGCCATCTGGGCCCTCGTCAGAGGGGCTTCGAGGTTCTAGGGGCTGCTCCACCACATCACCAGCAGCAGCAACAACAACAGTAGCAGCAAAAGCAGCACCAGCAGTACCAGGATCACCAGCAGCAGAGTAAGCACCAGCAACACCAGCAGGACTAGCAGAACCAGGATCAGCAGCAGCAGAGTAAGCACCAGGAGCACCAGCAGGACCAGGAGCAGTGCCAGCAGAGTAAGCCCCAGCAGAAGCCCCAGCACCAAGAGCAACACCAGCAGAGTAAGCCCCAGCGGAAGCCCCAGCACCAGGAGCAGCGTCAGCAGAGTAAGAACCAGCAGAAGCTCCAGCACCAGGAGCAGCACCAAGAGAAGCACCAGCACCAGAAGAGTCAACCCGAGCAGCAGAAGCACCAGCAGAAGCAGAGTCAGGGCCAGGGGGTGGGATGGTGGCCCTGTCCTTCTTGCCAGGGCTGGCAGAAGATGGCACAGGCTTCCTCTTCTTCCCCATGGTTGTTGGCTGGCTGGCTGGCTGGAGCTGTGTCTGGCAGCAGCTGTGTCTGCTTGCGAGCTGCATCCCTTTATATCCACGGGGCTGATGCAATGCATCCTCCCCGCATGCGCAGTGAACGCTTTGCACCTGCTAGGCATCCGCTAGGCATCCGCTAGGCTTCCGCTCTGCATCCGCTTCATCCGCTCTGCATCCGCTCTGCATCCGCTCTTTCCGTTCCACGTCCGCTTTGCTGTGCTCCCCCCGGAAGCCTTGCGGATGTGGCATCCGCTTCCATCCGCTAGGCTTCCATGGAGCATCCGCTTAACATCCTGGCTACGTCCTCCCCCCGTCCATTCCTTTCCGTTGTTGTCCACTCTGCTTATGCAAATTGGGGGCACTTTTGAGAGCGGATAACAACGGATGGAACATTTTCTCGTCCTCTGTGTCCTTTTTACATACGTTTTGCATCCGTCGGCCTATGTGACAGGCCCTTTATATGGAGAATCAAGAATCAATAGAATCAAGACGGAACATCCTTGATGTTCTTTCCCACACCGTCCCGTCTTCCTGGGCTGAGCTCCTGTTTCGTAGGCTTTGCATTCCTTCTCTAGGGTTGTCCACACCCACCTTTCTCACAGGCTGTATCAGGAGTGGGTTCCTACCTTGCTACCGATTCGGTGGGTGATTGTGCATGTGCACCCCTAACGGGCATTCGCATGCACCCCCTAAAATGCGTGCATGCCCCTTAACGTGCCAATCAGCCGAGAGGATGAAACAAAAAGCTAGGCGTGATCCTCCCACCCACTCATGCACTTGTTGCTTCTTTTATCCTCTCAGCTGATTGTTGGAGGAACCAGTTTAGTAGTACAGGTAGTTTACTGCTGGTTCGATTGATCCAAACCAGGAGCATACCGCCACTGGGCTGTTTGTCCCAGGACGCGACACGTCCCACTTTTTACTTTTACTTTTTACTTTCTGTTTTTGTTTCCTCCCCCCCTACCCCCGGTCTTCGCTTGCAGAAAAACGCCTGCGTCCTACCAGAAGATCTGAAGAATTTCTACCTCATGACCGACGGTTTCCGAATGACCTGGAATGTCAAGTTTGATGGTAAGGGTCTCCGCCCCGCCCCCCTTCTTGATCCCAGGTCATTGATCTACAACACAGTCTAGTTTGGGTATATACAACATGGCGAGAAAAATGAATCTTTTGAGTTTGCCCAATGGATGGCACAGGGAACAAAGCCATTATAGAATCAGGTCGTCCTGCTAGAAATACTTGGAAACTTCCTCCCAGAGGGGAGCAAGAGAAACAGACCATGGAGTGGGTGCGTGGGTTCTCTAACAACGCTGGGATTGAAGGTTTGGGCATTGAGTATTGCACAAACCAGGTTATTTTTCTTTTTCTAGATAACCCAGTTTCTCTGGGCTGCATGACGATTAACAGCATCTCCAAGCTGAACCGTCTCAGTGTCTCACCGGTGTACACTTTGCCCAGTGCACCAACTCTGGCTGACCTGGAAGATTCCGATGAGGAGGAAGGTACACACACACACACACACACACACACACACACACACACACAGAAATACAGAGGGAGGGAGGGAGGGAAAAAGAGAGAGAGAGAGAGTTAGATCCTCTCCCCCTCCCTCTTTGCTTCGTTGACACGAAGATCAAAAGCTGTTCAGGACAGAGTTTATTATCATTAGATTAGATTTTTAATCCCACTTTTATTATTATTATCTGTATAAATAAAAGCAAAAGATCCCTCATGCATCATCAAAACATCTCCAGAACTGTAAAGCCTACAAACTTGAAATCTGGCACGTTATGTTCCTCTTGGCTTCTAGGGGCTCACTAAGAAAGGATTTTTCAAAATGACCATCAGAGCATTTAGAGTATTTCCAATATTATTATTATTGTTAACACGCTCTGATGCTAAGGGGTTCTACTCCCCCTCCCCACCAGAAAAGAAAACTGTTCCAAATGCAAAACACAAGCAGAGGAGAGGAGGCTCAGTTTCAGTTTCACAGCACCAAGCAGCTTTAGGACAGAACAGTTGAGCTAAGCCACGCCCAGGCTCCTTGCTGTCTCCTCCTTGCTCACACAGCAAATACTGTTTCAGTTTCCAAACAGCCCTCAACTCTCTCACACACTGACAGGACGCTAAACAGATGAATACCGATGGATGCTGGTAGGCAGAGGCAGATTTTTTTCCCCTTATTTTCCTCTCCCAAAACTAAGCCCGGTCACATAGTTTCATAGCAAAGGACACGGGTATCAAGCTAATTTTTATATAAAAACACTTGAAAGCAAAGTAAGAAGTAATTAATGGAAACTAATCAAGGAGAGAAGCAATCTGGAACTTAGGAGAAATTTCCTGACAGTGAGGAAAATTAATCAGTGGAACAACTTGCCTCCAGAACTTGTGGATGCTCCAACACTGGAAGTTTTTTTAAGAAGAGACAACCACTTGTTTGAAATGGTACAGCAGCTCCTGCTTGAGCAGGGGGCTGGACTACATGACCTCCAAGTTCCATTTCTATTCTCTTATTCTGTATTCTTTCCCATTGTCGTCTTGTCATTTTTTTACTACCACCTCACCAAGACAGAGTTCTGGATCTTGCCAAGTTTCAAGTTTTCTCATCTTTTGTCTGTCTACCCTCCAGGGCTGCCACTCAATCAGAATAGAGCTGGAAGGGACCTTGGAGGTCTTCTAGTCCAGCCCCCTGCTCAAGCAGTAGACCCCATCCCATTTTAGACAAATGTCTGTCCAGTCTCTTTTTTAAAAAACCCCAGTGACAGAGCACCCACCACTTCTGGTGGCAAGCAGTTCCACTGATTAATTGTGCTCCCAGTTAGGAAGTTTCTCTGGGAAAGCTTTGGCTGTTTTTTTGGCTGTTTTCTCCCACAGGTAACACAGAACAACCGAAAAGGCCTCACCTGGACACCAGGTGTCTGATATTCGAATTAGACTCCTGTGCAGGCAATGGGAAAGTTTGCCTCGTTTACAAGAACACCAAGCCGGGTATGTCACTAACCAGAATCTAAATCTGTGGTGTGAGGATAATCATCGTGGTTTGTTAGACCATGGTTTCTGGGTGTTCTGACCAAGGCTTATGGAGACACTAACACAGGTTAGTCCCAAAACCCTTTTTTCAACAGCTGGGAATTTTAGTCATTCACAGCCCATAATGAGTCTCACACAGTTTGTAAATAGTCCCATGGAAGTCTGCCAAAGGCCTTCAGGATAAGCCTGATAAGCACGCACCTTTATTTTCCTTGAAATGCTGCCACGGACAAAATGTCCAATTAGTTATCCAAAGCCAAAACAGAACACAAATTCAACACCAAGCTTCAGGTTTCAAACCGACCAGTATGAACAAAGTTGCTTCCTGCAAAGGCTCCTGTCCCTTTGCTCCTCCTTTATGTCTTACGGGAGGGGCAATCACCTCCAAGCCTTACTCCTGAGTCGCCCCTTTTGTCTTAACTGTTCTTGCCTTCAGGCAGCTCTGCACATGCACACACTGGAAACAGGCTCCCCCTGTTCCTCTGCCTCACTGATGTCAGATTCTGGAAGCTCTGGAGTCGGCACATAACTCCCAGATGTCCCTGGTCTCATCTCTGTGTCAGACACAGATCTCTTGTCCGAATCCTCCCCAGACCCCCGGACTGGCCCCCTGTTCCTCCCCACTGTCCGACTCTGCTGCCAGCTCCGCAGGCTGCCGACGGACCACAACACTGGGTTTTGAGGGTAGGATGAACCCAACCATTGCTAACCTAAGCCACAAATCATGGTTCAGGCTGGGTCAGAACCCAGTCAACAACTTGGCAGTTATCGAAAAGTCAGAAACAGCAGAGCAATGAAAGGAACCATAGTTTATTTCAATCATCATTGGGCCCCCTTGACAAGAAAGAAGGTTCCCAAATAACGAGGAAGCCAAGACATTTACAGAAGTTGAGAGGGATGAGGTGAGAAATTCTAGGGAGCTGATTGGCTGGCCAGTTTTGGAGAAGGTGGACATGCCTTTAGTTACCAAAGTTAGTTAATTGGTAAGTTATCTCCTGCCTTTATTGTTTTTATAAATAACTCAAGATGTCGAATATATCCAACATATCTTCCTCTGCTCCCCATGACAACAACCCTGTGAGGTAGGTTGGACTGAGTAAATGATTGGCCTAAGGCTACCTAACCAGCTTCCCCATCTAAGGTAGGACTAGAACTCACAGTCTCCTGGTCTTTGGCCCAAGTCACTCATCCAGATTTCATGCCTAACATGAAACTAGAACTCACTGTCTCCTGATATTTGGCCCAAGTCACTCATCCAGATTTCACGCCTAAGTCATAACTAGAACTCACTGTCTCCTGATATTTGGCCCAAAGTCACCCATCCAGATTTCATGCCTAACTTGAAACTAGAACTCACAGTCTCCTGATATTTGGCCCAAGTCACTCATCCGGATTTCACGCCTAAGGCAGGACTAGAACTCACTTTCTCCTGATGTTTGGCCCAAAATCACCCATCCAGATTTCATGCCTAACATGGAACTAGAACTCACACTCTCCTGGTATTTGGCCCAAGTCGCTCATCTGGATTTCACTCCTAAGGCGGGACTAGAACTCACTGTCTCCTGGTGTTTGGCCCAACGTTACCCATCTGGATTTCATGTCTAAGAAGGAGCTAAAACTCACCGTCTCCTCGGGAGATCATTCACACACACACACACACACATACACACACACACACACCCCAAGGAACTGAGCCTCAGTTAACTCAGCCAAATATTTTGGGTTTGCATTGATGAGCTGGCAATGAAAATGAGGACAGTGTGTCTGAATGCAGGCAGTTAAATTTTGCTGCGGGGAGAAAAGGTTTTTCGACCCGTTTTCCTGACTCTTGGGGTTCTTCTCTGTCTCCACCTTAGTTGTCAGCCCCGAATCGGAAATCTGGTTCCTGGACCGAGCCCTTTACTGGCACTTCCTCACCAAATCCTTCACTGCTTACTACCGGCTTATGATCACGCATCTGGGGCTCCCCCAGTGGCAATACACCTTCACCGGCTACGGCCTGAGCCCCCAAGCCAAGGTGAGAGCAGCCCCTTCCTCGGAAACCATTTTTCTCACACCTAGACGGAGCTGCCCATCTTCCCTTGGAGGCAGAGTACAGAATGACAAGAGTTGGGAGGGACCCTGCAGGTGAATCAATCAGGATAGAGCCAGAAGGGACCTTGGGGGTCTTCTAGTCCAACCCCTTGCTCAAGCAGCAGACCCTGTGCCATTTCAGACAAAGTGGCTGTCTGGTCTCTTCTTGAAGACCTCCAGTGATGAGGCACCCACTACTTCTGGTGGTAAGCTGTTCCACTGGTTAATTGTCCTCCCTGTTGGGAAGTTTCTCCTTAATTCCTGTCAGGGGAAACTTTGTTTTCACCCAAGCTCAGAGAGCACCAAGGACCCCACAGTCGTTGTCCTCCTCTTCCCATCTCCCCATCCTCCCCTCCATAAACTCCATTCCCTTTCAGCCCTGATCAGGTTACCTAGTTGGGTCATAAAACATCCACAAGAAAACAACCAAACTCAGCACCAAGCACAGTCGTTCTCCTCTTCCTCCTCCTCTCCCTGCTAGCACTGATAATGTTATCCAATTGGGTCATGAAACATCGGCAAAAAAACACCCAAGCTCAGAGAGCACCAAGAACCCCACTGTCTTCCTCCTCTTCCTCCTCCCCCTCCCACCTCATTCCCTTCTACCATTGATGATGTTCCCTACTTGGGTCATGAAATGTCTGGGAAAAAAAACAACCAAGCTCAGAGAGCACCAAGGACCCCACAGTCCTCCTCCTCCTCCCATCCTCCCCTTCACAAACCCCACTCCTTTCCAGCCCTGATGAGATTACCTAGTTGGGTCATGAAAGGAAAACTGCAGGAAAACCACCCAAACTCAGAGAGCCCCGAGGGAGACATATCAGCTGGGATTCCTGTGGATCCCTTTCCCCTTCCCCCTGCTTCCCTCCTCCCCAGACCCCCTGCCCTGCTGACTCTCTCTCTCTCTTCCCTCTCCCTCCCTCTTCCAGCAATGGTTCAACATGTACAAACCCATCACGGTCAACACGGAGCAGCTGTGGGAAGCAGCTGATGCCTCCTTCGTCAACAAGCTGGACCCCAATAAGGTTTTCCTCAGCAAAACCAAGGCCTCCCTGGTGAAGAAGAGGCCCCCGTCCCAAGTGGCCGCTGCTCAGAAGAGTCAGACGGCAGGGGGGTCACCCCGGACCCCGTCACAGGGCGGGAGCTTGTCAAGAAGACGAGAAATGCAGCCTTGAGCTCCCCTTGGACCCCCAAACGCCCCCCCTCCCATCCTAACCCACCCACTAACCCTTCCAGCTCCCATTGGTTCCCTTCTGCTTTTGCAGGACTTCATATTTATTGCTGAATTATTTATTGACGGAGACTTGAACCTCTGGCTGGTTTTTTGGGGGGGCGTGGGTGGGAGGGCATGCTTGCAACTCAACAAAAGGGGAGGGGGGTGAAGGGGGCTTTTTAATGGGCTTGTTCCCCCATCCTGGATTTGCATGGATTTATTTCAACTCCCCATCCTGAGGCTTGTTCTGGCCCAGGCTTCCCAAGATCACGAAACCAGTTCCTTGTCCTGATAAAATCCCTTTTACTTAGGTTATAGGGATTTCCTCTCCAGCAAACAGTCTTTCATGAGATTTCACAACTACAGACTTTTATCAGGCTTGGAGAGTTGCCAGGCCGATAGCTTCCAAACGCCATGCTGTAGCAGCAATGACTTGGCAAGAAGTCAAGAACAGATCTTCACCATATTGAATTGACCTAATTGTCTCCTGCAAACCCCACTCCCCTTTCGCTCCTCTTTATTCCCTATGGGAGGGGCCATTCACCGCCCACCTGAGCCTTTACTCCCGAGTTGACCCTTGTTCCTGAATTGGTTCCCTTCTCCTGGCAGCTCTGGGCATGTGCACATTGGGAATAGGCTCCCGCTGCTCTTCAGCCCCACTCATCTCCAACTCCAAAGGCAGCTGCTAACTGTCAGACCGCCCGAGCCCCGTCTCTGCCTCCGACACAGAGCCCTCATCCGAGCCTTCTCCAGACTCCAGGACTGGCCCATGTTCCTCCCCAACCTCCTCACTCACTGAGTCTATCGCCAGCTCTGCTGCTGGGCCACAACAAGATTAGCAGGTGTTTATTAAACCAGGCAGCCCTGAACACAACTCCTGGTAGTTTCCCTGGATGTCCTAAAGTGGGGCTTGGATAAGGGATTTTCTTGGGTTACTGCAATAGGCTGAAGGGTGCTTTCGTGTGTGTGTGTGTATATATATATATGTGTGTGTGTGTGTGTGTAATAGAGATAGATAGATATAGATGGATGAGAGAGAGAGGGATGGATTGGATAGATAGATAGATAGATAGATAGATAGATAGATAGATAGATAGAT
>BLBF01000080.1:3231849-3265419 GCA_015471245.1 Laticauda colubrina | reverse complement strand
GGAAGGAAGGAAGGAAGGAAGGAAGGAAGGAAGGAAGGAAGGAAGGATAAAAAATAGCTGCCAATCTTCTTGAGAGTGGCTATGGGTACATGTATAGAGTATTTTTCCTACATTCTCTAAAGTTACATCACAACTTCCTTCTTTCCCTCAAGCTACACTTTCTAATCTTCAAACCCACGAATCAAAATTTCATTTTTTTCTCTCTCATCAAAAACTCTATAAACCAGGAAAAAGCATGCTGGCAACGTTTTCCTCCCATCCCATCCCATCCCCATTGTCTAACTTAATTTGTTTCTCAAACTCAACCAACTGGAAGATGGGTGGGCTTGCCTTGCTGGCTGGGGGATTCTGGGAGTCGAAGCCCACCCAACTTCTCGTGGCCGAAGGTTGAGAAACACTGTCCTAACACCACCTTCTCCTTCTCTCCCCCACACATCCCAGGTGTTCTCACCATCATGAGGAAGGTGCCCAGAAGTTCTGCCAGACCCTGACGGATTGTTTCATTCCGGATCGTCACCAGGTTGACTAATTTTTCCAACATCTCATCACTTGCCTCCAGATACGACTTCTGTTGGAAAGGAAGACGTCATTCTAAAGAGCCTGGAGTAAGTTTGCCGTGGCTTTCAACACAGTTGTGTTCTTTTCATCTCCTCCAGAGTGTGTTAGCAGATAGTTCCTACCATCAGGTTAAAGTCTAACCAGTCGAACTGAGCATCCGCTGTCCTTACATAGCCCTTTTCCTCCACCCCGCCTCGCTCTTGTCACCAACTCTTGGGCCACCACGATGCCAAGGAGCTTCCAGCCTTCCAGCATTGTGACCTCAAATCCATTGTGAGAAAAAAAAAAAAAAAACAGGCCTGCTTCCAGGAATTATTCTTGCAGAATCCAAAATGAAACCTGAGATTGGCAAGGGGTGAAAGGGTAACGAAGGATGGAAATTAAATTTCAGCCCCCACCCCGCTCCCTGATTATCTCAGAGCAACAAATGGAAATATCTATCTGGCATCTCTGTTCACAGGCTAACTATAGACATGATAACATCAAAAGATCGTATCAAACTCTCATTGTAGCCCAGAAGAAGTTGTGATCTTGGTTCCTGGAAAATGATGTCAAAATTCATGTCAGAAGAGGGGGAGCAATAAACGACATAATTATATATACTTCCACGAGGAAATTGTACATGTGAAACTATAACAGAGGAACATCACAGAGCAATAACTGGTTGAGTTATTCAATGCTGGGCCGTGACCTTCATCTTTTCATCTTCAAACAGTGGAACATACTGTAATTTTAGGGTGAGTTAGACCGGTATTAATAATCTAACAATTTGCAAAATTATCCCATTTGGAAGCCAAGGCCAGAAATAAGAACTCCGCTCAAGCAGAACACAAACAAGGACTATATTCAGCAGAATATAACAGGATCTGAAGGCTAAACCCTATGATGAACAGTTGAGGGAACTAGGTATGTCTAGCCCCATGATGGCAAAACTATGGCACGTGTGCCACAGGTGGCATGAGAACCATTTGTGCCGGCACGTAAGCTGCAGGCAAATTTACCTCACTGTGCATGTGCGCACCTCACAGTTGATTTTCGGCCAGTTTGAGGTCTTTTTCGGCCTCCCAGAGGCTTGAGGAAGACTTCTGCAAGCTTTACAGACCGAAAACTAGGTCTGTTTCATCACTTCCTGTTTGTCCAAAAATACCGGAAGTGACGAAATGGGCCTAGTTTTCAGCCTGCAAAGCCTGCAGAAGCCTTCCTCAAGCCTCAGGGAGGCTGAAAAAGACCTCAAACCGCCTGAAAATCAGCTATGAGGTGCAGTGCAAGTAAAGGGGCTGCAGGGATGGCTGGGTGGGGATTGCACACACATGTGTAGGGGACGTGGGGGAGTGCACATTGCCTTCTGGGTGCTGGCACATAAGCACACGCATGCAAGTGTGCACACAATTTTTAGCACAGGAGCCCCAAAAGATTAGCCACCACTGGTCTAGTCTAATGAAGAGAAGGACTAGGGGTGACACGAGAGTCTTCCAGTACTTGAGATGTTGCCCCAAAGAAGAGGAAGGCAGCCTGTTCTCCAAAGCACCTGAAGGCAGGAGAGGAAGCAAAGGAGGGAAACTCATGAAGGAGAGAAGCAACCTAGAACTAAGGAGAAACTTCCTGACAGTGAGAACCAGTGGAGCAGCTTGCCTCCAGAAGTTGTGAATGCTCCAACGCTGGAGGGTTTCAAAATAGACTGGACAGCCATGTGTTGTCCATCCATGGTATTAAGGTGATCAATTTTTTTTACAATGAAAAGGGGGACACAAATAAATTGAAGAAAAAAAAACAAAGCCACTTGCGCACAGCACATTCTCTCAAAACAATTCTCCTGTGTGGAGCGCATGGGTCTCATAATCACGTCTCGCCGCACTGTATCAAGTGTTGATGAATCATCATGTCAAATACAAATACGTCACATCACACACAACAGATCGGATCAGCATCAATCAAATACGGAGATTTACAGATTAGTCTTCAACTATCAAAAAGGAGGACATGTAGGAGGACACTTTTTGAGGGAGGACAGAACTTACAAAAGGAGGACTGTTCTCCCTAAAGGAGGACAGTTGGTCACCTCAATGGTATAAAGTCTTGAGCAGGGGGTTGGACTAAAAGACCTCCAAGTTCCCTTCCAATTCTGTTATTCTGTTAATTAATGAACAGAATGGCTCACCTCCATTCCACCTCCAAGTTATGGATGTTCCATTACTGGAGATTTTTAAGAGACTGGACAGTCATTTGACCAGGATGGTATAGGGCTGTGATGGTGAACCTTTTCGGCATCGAGTGCCGAAAAGGGAAGGCACGTGGGATGTGTGTCAGGGATGCGCCACGTTGGGGATGCACCCCAGAAGAGAAGCTGCCTAGTGGGCATGCATGCACCAGGAAATGAACTTCCGGTTTCCAGCACGCACATGCACCCTGGCCTGTTTGTCTTCCGGTTACTGGCACACATCTACACATGATGATCAGCTGGCTGGCATGCATGTGCACAGTGAGAAATGGAAGACCAACTCTTCCAGTTTCCAGCACTGCCACACGCACAAAAAAACAGCTGATCATCATGCGCACATGCACACCAGAAACCCAGAAGAGGATTGGGCGACGTTACACATGCCAGCCGACATGGCTCTGCGTACCACTTCAGGCACACGTACCATAGGTTCACCATCCTGGGTATAGGGTTTCCAAGAAGGGTTCAACTAGAGGAACTCCAAGCCAGCCCTTCCAGCCCTAGGATTCTATGTTCTACGTTTTAAATCTTTTTAGATACATTCATATTTCAGATCAGCTTCCCATATATTCTTATCATGGATCAATACATGGATTTGTCAATATTTTTAAGAGGATAAACAGGAAGAGGCTGACTAGGGCAGTGGTGGGATCCTACCTGTTTCACGACCAGTTTGGTGATCATGCGCGCACAGCTTTCCACATACCAGCTGAGGCCTGCAGTGCCAATCAGGTGACAGGATAAAGAGGAGAAAAGCGCAGGGGCAGGTGGGAGGGCCGATACTGAGCTTTTCTCTTATTTCTCCCCTCAACTGAATGTCTGAGGTTTTTTTCCTCCTCTCAGCTGATTATCGGAGGCTTTTTTTTTTTACAACCAGTTTAGCCGAACTGGTCCAAACCAGTGGCATACCACAACTGGTCTAGGGCTGTGATGGCGGACCTATGGCATGTGTGCCACAGGTGGCATGCAGAACTATTTGTGTGGGTACGCAAGCCCCAGCCAAACTTACCTGCACTGCACATGTGTGAACCTCCCAGCTGATTTTCAGTCCATTTGAGACCTTTTTCGGCCTCTCTGAGTCTCGAGGGAAGCCTCTGCAGCCTTGGGAGGCTGAAAAATGGGCCTTCTGGAAATACCGGAAGTGCCCGTTTTCAGCTTCCGAAGGGCCTGTGGAGCCCGCAGGAGGCCATTTTCGCCTTCCCAGGGACTCGAGAGAAGCCAATACAGCCTTTGGAGGCCGAAAAATGGGCCCGTTTCGGCACTTCTGGCATACTCAGTGCAGCTAAGGGGGTGGGGTGGGGTGTTGCATGCGCATGCGTGGGGAGCAGGGCATATTGCTTTCTGGATGCTGGCACATGAATGCAATTTTCAGCATGGGAGCCTAAAAAGGTTAGAGTATCCACAGATTTGTCCCCAGAATTCACGAGAGGTATGTTCTCCTGATTAGGAGCTGTATTCTTTAATATCATATGTGGTGGACTTGTATGAAAGCAAGAAAATATTGGATGAAAATACAGACATGGTTGGAAAAGATGATCAAGCAACAAATAGATCTGAAACCAGAAATATTTTTTGTTCAATATAATGCCGGAGAACTATGATAAAGGAACTATATGTCTAGTTTTGCATATATTGGCAGCAGAGAGGATTGTATTTGCACACTACTGGAAAAATGAGAACACTCCATTCGATGAGGATGTAATTCGGAAAACATTAGACTGTGCCAAGATGGATAGACTGACATTAAAAATAAAGGACAAAGAAGACACAGAATATTACTTATGGAATAGATTTTACGAGTAATTAGAGCTAAAAGGTGGAAATTAGATGAAGGAAGATTATTGCTATGTATGAACTAAAGATGATTCATAATTATAAATACGCCCATATAACCAACAGAATTAGAAATAAGCTAATACAAAAAGAAATCTACTTCGTTAGATATAGATTAACAGAGTTGGAAGGGACCTTGTAGGTCATCTAGTCCAACACACACACCCCACTCAAGCAGACCCTACACCTAGCTAAAACTATTCTGTTACACTATTATTAGTAGTAGTATATGTGTTAATATTACTGTTTGTTCTTTCTTTGCTTTTCTGTAAACAACATGCCCTGACAATATACTGTATTCAAAATGTTTATGAATTAAAAAAAAACATTTAAAAAAAAGAGGAGTGCTATTCTTAAGAGAGGAAAAAGCACATTTGCACAAAAATTGTGATTCAAAAAGCATTCCGGATGAACTCTGAGGCTGAACGAGCGCCGAGAGCCAGACGTCATGGCCACGGGTCAAAAGAACGCATGGAAAGTGCTGCCAGTTCTAGTTGGACCCATTCCATCATCCACACAGCTTAAAGGTCATAAATATGAATCTGACAGTTTGTCCCCCCCCCATCTCCTTTTTCATGTACATGATTAACCCCTTGAAGACATTGATACTGGCTGGATTCACCCCACAGACCTAAGCAGTTATTGTATTAACTAGAATAGCCGAATAACAAGAGTTGGGAGGGACCTTGGAGGTCTTCTAGTCCAATCCCCTACTCAGGCAGGAGACCTTATAACATTCCAGACCAGTGGCTGTCCAATCTCTTTTTAAAAACCTCCAGTGCTGGAGCACCCAGAACTTCTAGAGGGAAGCTGTTCCATTGGTTAACTGTACTCACTTTCAGGAATAACAGAATAACAGAGCAGGAAAGTCTTCTAGTCCAGGGGTCGCCAACCTTTTAGACCTCAGAGACCACCAAACTCATAATTTTGAATCCCAGGGACCACTAACCAACTCTGTGGGCATGGCCTAATGTGTGGGTGTGGCTTGGTGGTCATGTGACTGGCTGGGCATGGCTTGTATGTAAATGTTATAAATATTCATATAAATATTGAATTTTTTTATTAAAAAAGAGCAACTTTTACCCAAAATCAGGCAAAGCAGGCAGGCAGATCGAGTTGCTCACAGAATCACAGATTCATTCAGAAATCTATCTATCTGCCATTGGCTAGCTCAGTCTGTCACATAAAATTTGCTTGCAAGCAAACTTATAAAATTAACTCTCAGCACACCATGTATGTAAATATTGAATTTTTTATTTTTAAAAAAGAGCAACTTTTACCCAAAATCAGGTAAAGCAGGCAGGCTGATTGAGTTGCTCAGAGAATCATTCAGTGATCTATCTATCTGCCATCAGCTAGCTCAGTCTCTCAAATTTGCTTCCAGTGAGTCTGCTCTGAATAATAGAAACTTCAGTCCTAAGGGAGGTCCGGCTGTGCTTAAAAGCAGAGCTGAAGATCTAAAGACTAGCTAGAAAGCAAGAAATCCAACCATTTCCTGCTTCTTAGCTAATCTAAATCTCCCGGCAAAGCAGAACAGATGATGATGAGAAAAATAGCAATTTAGCAGGCAAGTTTTCTGGGTAAGGAGTGAGTGGGTGGGGAGAGTTCCCACGGGCCATGTGAGCGGCACAGCCTTGTGTTTCTGCGCAGCTTATGCACCAAAATTTTCTCATGGCCCACCAGTAGGCTATGGCTATGGCCCACTGGTTGGCAACCGATGTTCGAGTCCATCTTCCAGCTCAAGCAGGAAACTCTATATCAGTCATGGCTAACCTTTCTGTCCTCACATGCCAAAAATGCATGCATGCACATGCATGTGCACGTACCCGTGCCAGCACTCATAGGGCAATGCATGTGCCCCACACACCCCATGTGCATGCATGCACAAACTCCTTTTGTCCATGCCATGTGCCTCTGCACCTCTGTACATGACCCCTGTGCATCTCTGTGCATGTGCGCACATCTCCTGCACACGCCCTGCCTCCACACATGTGCAGCAACTATCTTATGATCAGCGGGCAGGCAGGTGGCACACGCGCATGCGCAGTGGACCTGCTCCAGGGCGACAGCTCGCGTGCCGGTGGAGATGGCTTGGTGTGTCACTTCTGGCACAGGTGCCATAGGTTCACCATCATGGATCTATACCATTTCAGACAAATGGAAAGATCACACTTAAAATATTTTATCCAGTTTTGGTCGCCACGATGTAAAAAAAGATGTTGAGACTCTAGAAAGAGGACAGAGAAGAGCAATAAAGATCCCAATGATCACTGGGACAGGGGTGGCATTCAAAAATCCCAGCAACCGGTTCTCTGCCTGGTTGCTGGGTGGGCGTGGCCATGGTAGGCATGGCTTACCAGAACTTCCGGAACGGGCGTTTTTCACCTTCCCCAGAGTTTGGAAGTTTCCCTTGGGCCTCTGGGAGGGTAAAAATGGCCTCCCCCGGGCTCCGAAGGCCCTCCGGAAGTTAGAAATAGGCCCGTTTCCTGACTTCTGAAACTTCCAGGATGGCCATTTTTCGCCCTTCTGGAGCCGCTGCATGGGCCCTGCACTTACCGGTGTTGTGAATAGAACTTGGTAGACTCCAAATATCTTAAACTGATTGGCCAAATAGGTCGTTCTCGGATTGGTCAGTTAAGCACCATTCCAATTGGCCCGCCTGATGGCGGGAACACTTGAACAACTATTATTGGCCACAAGTGAGCAAGCCGCTATAAGAAGGGCTGCCGCAGCTTGGGCAAACGTTCCATTACAAGTCACTATACTGTTTAATAAAGAGCTGTTTGTTGGAACCTGGTCTCCCGCACCTTATTTCCAAACAGAACAACCTGCATCCAAAATGGGCCCATGGAGACTCCTGGGAGGGGTGGGGTAGGCAGGGCCAGCCAGTGGGTTCAACTACTGGTTCGGCCAACCAGATGTAAATTTAACACCCAGTTCGTTCGAACCGTTCCGAACCATCTGAATCCCATCCCTGATTAGGAGACTAGAAGGTAAAACTAAAACAAAAGAAAGGTTGCAGGAATTGGGTGTGTCCAGTTTCATGAAAAGAAGGAGCTAAGGGTGACATGATAGCAGTCTTCCCATATCTCAGGGGCTTCCACAAAGAAGCAGGGGAGCCAAACTACTCTCCAAAGCAGCTCAACACAGGACAAGAAGCGATGGATGGAAACCAATCAAGGAGAGAAGCAACCTGGAATTGAGGAGAAACTTCCTAACATTGAGGACAGTTAACCAGTGGAACAACTTGCCTCCAGAAGTTGCGGGTGCTCCCTCACTGGAGCTTTTCAAATATAGATGGAACAACCATTTTTGTTGGATGTTATAGTTTTTCCTGCCTGAGCAGGGGGTTGGACTAGAAGACCTTCAAGGTCCCTTCCAACCCTATTATTCTGTTTAGATGGATGTCCAATTTCTTCTTAAAAACCTCCAGTGATAGAGCACCCACAAGAACCTGCTGAATCCACTAACAGGGCAAACGATCAAGATTAAGAACTGTTGCATTAAGAGATTCCACTGGAAGTTCACAATCATCTGGAAGGTTCTGGATTTCAGAGAAAAAAACAAAGCCTCTGTACAAAACATACATCCCAGAGTGACGGTCTTCATCCTGGTAGTCTTCATACTCAGTTTCATACTCAGACTCTCCTCATACAGCTTGTCCTTGTTTAGTGACCGTTCAAAGTTATTATGGACCGCTCAAAGGTATTTACCATGTATTTCAGTTTACGACCATTGGCAGCTTTCTGTAGTCACATGACCCTGGTTTTTGACGCACGTTCCCAAAATCAGAATTTATTTTCAGTTTTCTGCAAAACAGGCCCGTCGCAAACTGTTGCTTGACTTACTGATCATGTTCATTTAATGACCAATGCAAAAACCTTTTGAAAAACAAACAAACCCGGGGCCTCTCTAGGGCCCTCACAACTCACAACTGTAGTGTCCATTATGGTCATAAGTTGAGAATGACCCCTTGTTTGCCTTTTCAGTCAGGAATTCCAAGCTTACCTGCAACTTACCTGCCGGATAATAATCTTGTTTCTTAGTCCGGTGTGCATTTTATCCTTGCCTCGGCAAGCAGCATTGCAAAGGTCGCTTTGCTTGTCATCTTTTTCATCAGACTAACAAGGGTCACACACAGCTCCACTCCATCTCTGCCCATGAAACATTAACTTTTACAACCAGGCAAAGTGAGATATGAAGGAATTAGGGTTTCTCCTGGGTAGAATCGTGCATCAGTTCAACCTGGCTGTTAATCTAAATCAGTGTTTTTTCAACCTGGTCTCTTTAAGAGGGATGGACTTCAACTCCCAGCATTCCCCAGCCAGCTTGTGCTGGCTGGGGAATGCTGGGAGTTGAAGTCCACCCCTCTTAAAGGGGACAAAGTTGAAAAAATACTGAGCTGCATTTTTGGCATCAGGTCTAGAAATGGTCCGTTGAACATTCTTCATTTATTAGATTGTTATTCCAGCTTTGTCAGCAGTCCTCGACTTACAACAATTCATTTAGTGACCATTGAAAGTTACAACGGCACTGAAAAAAGTGACTTTGGACCAGTGGTGGTATTCTACCAATTCAGCCCGGTTTTGCCGAGCCAGTAGCGCCAATGAGACTGAACCGGTTCTCTTGCCCACTTTGCTGCTGTGCCCACCCACCCATCCGGGTTCTCATACTCACCTTTATGTCCTGCTTTTGAAGCACAGCTGCATTGTGAGGCACAACTGATTGCTGCGTGGCAGCTGCTGAAGCGACAGGGAGAGTGCAGGATTGCAGGAGATGAGTCAAAATGCCTCTGTGCCTGTGCAAAGTGCACATTTGGCACGCGTGTCCATGCAAAGTGTGTGCGTGCACACAAAGCACTCCCACCAAGTCATGCCCACCGAACCGGTGGTAAATTTTTTTGAAACACACCACTGCTTAGGACCACTGGTGAGATTCAACTGGTGTAACACCTGGTTCGATGAGTGCATGGTGCATCCTCTACATTTTAAAAAGAATTTTAAAATTCAGATGCTTAGCAAAGGACTCCTATTTATGACACTTATTGTGTCCCAGGATCATGAGATTCCCTTCTGCGACCTTCTGATGAGCAATGTCAATGGGGAAGCCAGATTCACTTAACAACTTCAGGGATCACTCAACAACAGTGGCCAAAATAATCTTAAAGTGGGACAAAACTCACTTAACAAATGGCTCGCTTAAGGACAGAAATGTTGGCCTCAATTGTGGTTGTAAATCAAGGACTAACCTATATGACATACTTTCTAGGTACCATAATTCAAGGTGGCAAACATGCTTAATACTCTTTCCTCCTCCTATTTCCCTACAACAACAACCCTGTGATGTGGGCTGGAGAGGAGGTCAGCCTGTTCTCCTGAAGTCCCTGAAGGCAGGTGTCAGATCCCTAAAAATGATACTGCCATTCAATTGGGAGAACTTGGATTCGATTCATTAGTATTGCTTGTAACAACTGATATTTTATAACTTGTATCCTGGCCTGGAGCACCCTGTCATGCCCCTGGTGGAGACTGACTCTGAGGGAGAGGAGTAACAATTGACAGGGAGTGGGGGTGTGGCTCTGGAAGTTGGGGAGGAGGCTGGGGAAGGGCACAGGCCAGCTGGATAGTCAGAGGATGACCCAAGCCCATCCCCTCTCCATCCTAGGGCAAGCAGGGAGGAGAGGATAAAGGAGAGAAGTGGTCTACTGGGGAGGAGAGGGCCTTGATCCTCTTCATAGGCTGAAGTTGTGACAACTGAATAAGAGTTTGGACCTGCATACTGGCAAATGCTGGAAACAAAGCATGAAAATATCTCTGGTTGATGGTTCCTGTCTGAGTTTGGCGTCCTTCCCAGTGTGTGTTATCTGTGGATGTCCTCCAGCCCTTATCTCGGCTGGTTTGTGTTGCTTTTTCCCTTCTTCTTGTAACTGTTTGTGCGGGAGTTTTTTGGCTTCCATCAAGAATATTCAGAGCTTGGTAGCAAAGTGAAGGAATAAAAGGGGCTTCACCTGTTTTCTGTGACTGTGTTTGTTTTGTATCCCACCCTGGGTTATCACATACCCGGGGATTTTCTCACCTCTTGGAGGATGTATAAGAAGGAGGGCCATTTGGGTTGTTTCACTTTAATAGCCAACGGAAGATGGCCATGGTAACGTATGCTTATCTGTTTCTCAGTGCAGCCGGTATAATAACATCTTCACACCTGTGGATTGGTTGAATCCACATCTGGCTAAAGGGAAGGGTCTCTACTGCTGAATTCTACTTGTCTTGCTTAAGGATAGTCAGATGTTGCTTTGAATGGCGTGCTTTCACTTCTGCTTAATAAAAGCTTCCTTTTGAAATACTTCATATCAAGAGTATTCACTTTCTTACATTAGGAGAGGCAATCCTTACAGCAGGACAAGAACGGAGGTGGTATTCAGCAGGTTCTGACCAGTTCTGGAGAACCAGTAATGGAAATTTTGGATAGTTCGGAGAACCGGCAAATACCATTTCTGACTAGTCCTGCCCCCATCTATTCTCTGCCTCCTGAGTACCAGCTGATTGGCTGGGTTTTTTTTGGTTGCCTAGCACAGGAGAACAGAGCTGGAAAGCAGGTTAGTGGGGTGGGGAGGGAATGGAGATTTTGCAGCATCCTTCCCCTGTCGTGCCCACCAAGCCACGGCCACAGAACCGGTAGTAAATAAATTTGAATCCCACCACTGGACAAGAAGCAACGGATGGAAACTATTCAAGGAGAGAAGCAACCTAGAACTAAAGAGAAACTTCCTGAATGAGGACAATGAGACAGTGGAACAACTTGCCACCCGAAGTTGTGGGTGCTCCCACAACTTCTCTTGAAGAAGAGATTGGATGACCATTTGTCTGAAATGCTATAGGGTCACCTGCCTAAGCAGGGGGTTGGACTAGAAAACCTCCAAGGTCCCTTCCAACTCTGTTATTCTGAAATGAATAGAAAACTCTACTCAGTTCAAAGTTCATTTGATGAAGATAATAGCTGTGACTCATGATAACAGCAGATAGTTATGTTCAGCAAGGGCATTCAAAATATACAAGGGCATTATTAATAGGGCATATTTGCACCAGCCACTGGGATCGTGAACCTAACGTGATCAGCTAAATATGAGCCAGCAGTGTGCAGAGCAGCCAAAAAAGTGAATGCAATCCTAAATTGTATTAACAGAGGGATACAATCGAGATCAAGGGAGGTACTAATACTTCTATAAAACCTTAGTAAGACCACACTTAGAGTTCTGCATCCAGTTTTGTTCACCACATTACAAAAAGATGTTGAGACTCTAGAAAAAGTACAGAGAAAGAGCAACCAGGATGATGAGGGGACTGGAGACTAAAACATACGATGACTGGTTGCAGGAACTGGGCCTGGCTAGTCTAGTGAAGAGGAGGAGGAGGAGGAGACAGGATAGCAGCCTTCCAATATTTAAAGGGCTGCCACAGGGGGAAGAAGGGGGTCAAGCTATTCTCCAAGGCACCCAAAGGCCAGACAAGGAATAATGGATGGAAACTGAACAAGGAGAGATTCAACCTGGAAATAAGGAGAAACTTTCTGACAGGGAGAACAATCAACCCATGGAACAGAAGTTGCCCTCGGAAGTTGTGGGAAAGCCACCACTTGAGACTTTCAAGAAGAGATTGGACTGCCATTTGTCAGAAATGGTGTAGGGTCTCCCACTTGGGCAGGGGGTGGGTTTGGACTAGATGACCTACAAGATCCCTTCCAACTCTGATGATCTGTTATCTGTTATCTCATATTGTTGTTTTCCTTTCTATTGTTTATTTCATGTATCAAGTTCCTTTGAATAATGAAACTATTTTTGTCCAATCTAGTAAGGGAATGGCAGCTCAAATCTCAGGAGAAACAGCTGATATACCATGTAACCCCATAACAAAGAAGGAATTGTTCGGTACAAAACTGATTGTAGGTAGATCTGATGCCACGAAGGTTGCCGAAAGCTGAAGAGGTCAAGAAACTCGACAATTAAAAAGCTGACGATGTGTAAGCAAGTGCAGCAAACTCAGCTCTGAAACCAGAACCTGCGTTGAATCCCAAAAATCACACCCTTCAAAACAAACTTTATTTCTTTATTCATCTAAGTTAAAGAACTGCCCATCTCACAGAGGAAGTGACTCTGGATGGTCTGCAACACAACTAAAAATGCAGATAATCCTTGAGCTGCGACCATCATCAGGTCCTGAAATTTATGTTGCCAAGCGAGACAATTGTGAAGGGAGTTTTGCCCCACTTTACAAGCTTTCTTGCCATCGTTGTAAAGTGAATCCTTAAGAGTGAAATTAAGGAGAAACTTCCTAACAGTGAGGACAATTGAACAGTGGAATAGCCTGCCTTCAGAAATTGTTGGTGCTCCATCACTGGAGATTTTTAAGAGAAACTAGATAGTATCTGAAATAGCATATTTATTTTTTATTTATTTATTCGATTTGTCAATTGCTTACAAGATAATAGGTATAAGTAAAAACATAGTTATGAATACATGGATACATACAAGAAAAATAAAAGAAAAAATAGGACAGGGACGGTAGTCACGTTGGTACACTTATGCATGCCCCTTACAGTCCTCTTAGGAAAGGGGTGAGGTCAATAGTAGACAGTCTAAGATTAAAATTTTTCAGATTTGGGGAAGAAACTACAGAGTCAGGTAGAGTATTCCAAATATTGACCACTCTGTTGCTGAAATCGTATTTTCTGCAGTGAAGTTTGATGTGATTAACCTTGAGTTTGTATCTATTGTTTGCTCTTGTGTTGTTATGGTTGAAGCTAAAGTATTCATTGACAGGTAGGACATTGCAATGTAAGATTTTATATACCATACTTAGATCAGACCGAAGGCAGCGTAGTTCCAGATTTTCTAGATCAAGAATTTCAAGTCTGGTGGCATAAGGTATTCTGCAATGAGTAGAGGAGTGGAGAACTCTTATCAGATGCATCAGATACATGACATGGGTTCCAGACTGATGAGCTGTATTCAAGTATTGGTCTAGCAAATGTTTTGTATGCTCTAGTTAGTAATGTGATATTACCAGAGAAAAAGCTACATAGGATTAGGTGAACAACTCTTAATGCCTTTTTGACTGTGTAGTTACAATGGGCTTTAGCACTTAGATCATTAGAGATGAGTATCCCAAGGTCCTTTACAGAGCTTGGATCATCAACAAGATCTTGACTATTCAGCTTGTATTTTATTTTCTGATTTTTTTTGCCAATATGTAAGACGGAGCATTTATTTGTTAAGATTTGAAGTTGCCAATTGTTTGACCATTCTGATACATAGTCAAGATCTTTTTGAAGGGTAGCAGAATTATCTGTGGTGCTGAATAGCTTTATATCATCAGCGAAGAGAACGCAGTTGCTCTTGATATGATCACAGAGGTCATTTATGTAGAGAATGAAGAGTCGGTACTAGAAAACTGCCTTGGGCGACACCACTGTCGACAGGTACACAATTTGATAAGACACTCCAAATTTTGACTCTTTGTTGTCTGTTTGACAGAAATACTTCTCTCCAGTTATGCAGGTGTCCAGAGATACCGTAAGATTTTTGGTTTTTTTATTAAATTTTTATTGTTTTTTAAGACATAGACAAACAAAACATAAAAACATCAAGCCATCTTCCACATATATACATACAGTGTGTCTTTTGGTTTACAAATTGTTTTGTGCTTCCATTTCGTAGTCTGCAATTATAATTACATTGTATATATTCTCATATTTTCAATCAACTATTAAATACATTAACATCATTGTTAATCAATCATTTGACTATACTTTTATTCATTCATGTTTTATGAAATAATCCATATTTTGCTTAATTTGTTTTATGACAGTTCATATTATCATCTCAAATCTATCCTAGAATCATTTTGTAGATAAAATAAGAAAAAATAGATCTTTATATATTTATTGTTTTCTAAGAATCTACAGATTTCATTATCATGTTTTATTGTATAACCATCGATAGAATAGATCCCAAATTTTATAAAATTGTTTATCATCTTGTTCTCTGATTTCAAATGTCAATCTACTCATTCAGCACATTCCAATATTTTCTTAATGATTTCCTCCTGTGATGGTATTTTCTCATTTTTCCAGTTTTTGGCAAATACAATCTTAGCCACTGTTAAAAAATTTACAATCAGGTTTTTCAATTCTTTACTATATATTTCAGTTAAAATTCCCAATAAAAATATCTCTGGTTTCAAATCTATATGCTTTTTTGTCATTTTTTTCCAATCACGTGTATATTTTAGTCCAATATTTTTTAGCATCTGCTCAAGTCCACCACATATGGTAATATGAGCCAGGTGTCTGATGACATTTCCAACATTTTTCAGATTTATTCTTGCTATTATTGACAGGAGAAAATGCCACTTGTAAAACATCTTGTACAGATTTTCTTTATATGCTGTTGACATTGTCATTTTATAATTTTGAGACCACAACTTTTGCTATTTCTCTAGATCAATCCCATATCCAAAATTCTTCCCCCAAGCAATCATTGTTTCTTTAACTTGTTCTTCTAGTTAAATATCCATACACTTTTTAATCACCTTTTCATCAGTACCTGTCAAAATCTTATCTAAATCAGTCAGCTTTTCATGGAAACCTTCTGTTTTAGGATCTTTATCATATCTTGAGTGTATTTGCGCATATGAAAACCAATTCGTCTTTATACCTTGTTCCTCTAATTTTTGCATAGATTTAAGTTCACCCTTTTCATTCAATATTTCACCATATCTAACTGTTTGTTCTTTTTTATATATTATAGGATAAGAAAATGCTTCAATAGTCGATAGCCAGACTGGAATTTTCAAATAACATTGTCTTTTAGTCTTCTCCTAGTTTAACCACAGAGACTCCCATATATAATGTCTTCTATAATACCCCTGTGTTTTATCCTTAGTTTATACCATAGAAAAGCATGCCACCCCAGCAACAGATCATGTCCTTCTAATGTCAACAATCTAATATTTTTGAATGTTATCTATTCCTTTACCCACATCAAATTTGTAGCTTGGTAATACAACTTCCAATTAGGCAAACCAAATCCTCCTCTTATTCTGGCATCCTGCAAAAGTTTTAACTTTATTCTCGCTTTCTTACCTTGCCATATATATTTCAACACAATTTTATTTAACTCTTCAAAGTAGTCTTTTCCAAGCCTAACTGGAATTGTTTGGAACAAATATAAAATTCTGGGTAATATATTCATCTTGATTGTTGATATTCTCCCTATTAATGACAGTTGTAAATTTTCCCATTTTGCCAAATCTAGCGCTATCTGCTGCTTAAGTTTGATATAATTATTCACTTTTAATGAACTACATCTTGCTGTCAAATGTATCCCCAAGTGCTTGATCTTATTCGTGACCTGAATTTTCAATAGATCAGCGAGTTCTTCCTTTTGTCTTGATAGCATATTCTTTGTCAAGATCTTTGTCTTATCTTTATTTATTTTCAAACCAGCCACCTTTCCATATGCCTCTATTTTTTCTATCAATGTTAATGCTGTTTCTAGTGGGTCTTCTAAAATGAAAATCAGACCATCAGCAAATGCTTGCAACTTAAATTCTTCCTTTTTAATTTTCATCCCTTTTATATTCTTTTCTTTAATATTTCTGTTTAGCACTTCCAAGGTTAACACAAACAACAGAGGTGAAAGTGGGCACCCTTGTTTTGTTCCTTTTCTTATATCAATAGGGTCTGACAGTTCTCCCTCTATCATTACCTTTGCCATTTGTTTATGATATATAGCATCTATTGCTTGAATAAATTTTTTACCAAAGCCCATCTGTTCCAGCTGTAATAACATGAATTGCCAATTCACATTATCAAATGCCTTCTGTGCATCTAGAAATATCAAAGCCATTTGTTTTTCAGGGTGTGCCTTGTAGTATTCCAAAGTGTCCAATATTACTCTCATATTGTCTTTAATTTGTCTCTTTGGCAGAAATCCATTTTGATCAGGATGAATAAAATTGTTTAAGTATTTAAGTCTTTCTGCCAATATTGAAGCAAAAATTTTATAATCTGCGTTTAGTAAGGAAATAGGTCTATAGTTCTTGATTTGTAATGGATCGGCCTCCTCTTTGGAAACAAGTGTAATATAAGCTTCTGACCATGATTTGGGTATCTTCTTCTTTAACATAACTTCATTCATAACTTCTAGTAATGGAAGGTTCAAAGATTATTGTAGTATTTTATAAAATTCTGCCAGAAGTCCATCTGGGCCTGGTACCTTTCCATTATTTTGCTTCTTGAGTGCTTCAATTAACTCCATCATCATTATATGTCAATCTCTTTAGGTATCTGGGGTAGATTAGCATTCTGTAAACACTGTTTAACTCTTTCCTCATCAATGTTCTCTTTTGTGTATAGTTTCCCATAATAGTCTCGTATGATTTCCTTCTTCTCTTTACTACCATAGCAAACTTGGCCTTGGTCATCTATTAATTGCAACATTTTCCTTGATTCTTTCTCCTTTCTCAATTTATATGCTAACTATCTACCTGGTTTATTTGCATCTTCAAAGTAGTTCTGTTTCGCACCTCTGATTTTCTGTGCTAGTTCTTCTTTTTCTATTAGACCCATTTTATGTTTAATTATATCCATTTTTAACTTAATGTCCTTTTTCTGTGGCTCTTTTTCAAGTCCTTTATACTCATCCTCTAATGCCTTAGAGGCTAATCTTTTCATGGTATTTCTTTTCCTTGTATAGTCTATTATCAAGCCTCTGGCATATGCCTTCATTGTATCCCATACGTTCTGCATTGATGTATCTTCTTTTTTGTTTTCTCTAAAGAAGAAAGCCAGTTCTTTCTCCATCCACTGTGTGAAGTCTTTTTCCTTTAATATAGTATTATTTAACATCCATCTAGATCTTCTTCTTTGTCCTTTCCATTAAATTGTCATTGGATTGTGATCTGCCCAAGTACTTGTTTCAATATTTATTTCTTGAATATTAGCTAAAAATTCTGTTGACATCCATATCATATCTGTTCTGGACCATGATAAATGTCTATTTGAATAGAAGGTGTATTGTTTAGTCTTAGCATTTCTTTCTCTCCATGTATCTTTTAAATTTATTTCATTTATAATTTTAAAAAAAGATTTAGGGAGAGTCTTTCTGTTTTGCTTTGTTGTTTTCTGTGCTGTGTAGTCCAGCTTATTATCTACAATTCCATTAAAATCTCCCATCATAACTATATTAGCATAGTCCAGTTCAATTATTTTCATATGTGATTTTTTTATAAAATTCTTCTTGATTGTCATTCGGGGCATAGATTGCAATCAGGAGTGTTTTGGTATTATTGTCCATTATTTCCACCATTAGTATCCTTCCATCATCATCAGTATTGATCAATTTCACTGGGATAATATCTTTAATGTATAAAACCACTCCTCTTTTCTTGCATTGTGTCAAAGAAGTAAATATTTTCCCTAGTTTTGGCTGTATCAGCAGTTGTTCATATTGCTTTTTGATATGTACTTCTTGTAGGCAGATTATATCAAATTTTAATTTCTCTAATTTATGAAAAGTTTTCCTTCTTTTAACAGCTGAGTTAAGTCCATTTATGTTAATTGTAATCAGTTTTTTCTCTGCCATGGTTATATTTTATAGTTCGGTTAGTTCACAAAACTAGACTTCGCACAAGTGTACCAAGAGTTGCCCATTGACCATCTATTAATTGCAATATTTTCCTTGATTCTTTCTCCCAGCTGAAACAGCAGAATCCCAGACAATCGTGATGCACAGGGGGGCATTCAAATGCAACAGGCCCCAAGGGTGTTCCAGAGCTTAATGGAACACCTATTGCAAGGGATAAAAGGGGCGGTACCATACTTTGACGATGTCCTGGTATCAGCAAGGACAAAGAACAGCTACGAGACCATCTAAGGGAAGTCCTAAGCAAATTCAAGGAGGCGAGACTAAAAGTAAAAAAAGAGAAGTGCCAGTTAGCTGCTGGCAAAGTTGAATTCCTAGGATATCTGATAGACAGTGAAGGGATCCAAACCACAGAAAATAAAGTCAGAGCAATCAAAGAAGCCCCCAGACTCACAAATAAAACTGATCTGCAAGCTTTCTTAGGACTCATTAACTTTTACAATATATTCCTACCAAAGAAAGCAACCACTGCGGAATCACTACACAGGTTGCTTGACAAGAAAGCAACCTGGGCCTGGGGGCAACGGGAAGAAACGGCATTCCAAGAAATAAAAAACTTAATCACATCAGACCACGTACTAATACAACACAACAAAACACTTCCAATAACACTAACCTGTGATGCATCACCTTTCGGTGTCGACGCAATACTTAGCCGCATATTACCAGATGGAAAAGAAGCACCCATAGTTTTCTATTCAAAGACTCTGTCAAAGCCAGAGCGGAACTACAGCCAACTAGACAAAGAGGCATTGGCTGCTATCACTGGAATAAAACGTTTCCACGAATATATCTATGGGAGAACTTTCACACTAGTCACAGACCACAAGCCACTCCTAGGTATCATCACAGGAAACAAAGCTACACCTAACATACTGTCACCATGAAAGCTACACCTAACATACTGTCATCACAGAATTTTTGGTTGCCTATAACTAACCTACCAACCCAGAAAGGACATAAATCGTGCTGACACACTTAGCTGTTGCCCTCTACCTGACATAGAAGATGATCCATCACCAACCACATCCACACTACAAATAGAGACATTAGAAAACCTACCCGTGACGGCAGCAGACACTGCTAGGGAAACAACTAGAGACCAAAACCTGGCACAGGTTTTAAATTGGGTAGGAAAAGGATGGCCAGAAACTGAGAGTGATGAGACTGCCAAACTGTTCCAGAATAGACAAACAGAACTCTCAATGCTGAAGGGATGTGTACTATGGGGGGATAGGGTGGTCATACCAAACGTTTTAAGGAAATGCATACTAGAATTGTTACATGAGGGACACCTGGGTATTGTAAAAATGAAATCCCTGGCAAGGAGTTATGTATGGTTTCCAGGGATGGATAAGGAAATAGGGAACTGGGTGGCAATATATAAATGCTGCCAAGAATCTAGGCCAACACCCCCCACAGCACCAAAACAAGAATGGGAAACACCAAGGGGACCATGGTCAAAACTACACATTGATTTTGCAGGCCCAACCAAAGGACACACATTTTTAATAGTGGTAGATGCTTACTCCAAATGGCTAGGGTAAGCATTACGCACTCCACCACAACAGAAGCCATCATTAAACAGCTCGGGAAACTTTTTGCAATACATGGACTGCCTGATCTAATTGTATCCAACAATGGGCCACAATTCATAGCAACAACATTCAAGAGGTTTCTAGCACAACATAGGATAAGGCATGCACTGACACTGCTGGGATACCCAGCCACGAACAGACAGGTGGAGCGCATGGTACATTACACGAAGGAAACAAAAGCTAGGGCCTGGGGGCACACAAGAAAAGATAGATAAGCTACTAAGCATTCAGCACATGATACCCAGTGCCACAACAAACAAAAGTCCAGCAGAGTTACTAATGGGGAGGAAACTAAAATCAAACCTAGACAGACTAAACCCCACATATAGTCCAGAAAAACCAGCAGACTCCTCCAGTAATTGCTGCACATTTCAAACAGGGGACCCAGTATATGCAAAAAATCTCACAGGGGAACCTTTGTGGATATTAGCAAAAGTGATCCAGATAGCTGGGCCCCGTTCATACAGGGTAGACACCAAGGATGGGAGGAGCTGGAGGAGGCACATAGACCAGCTCAGATCTAAAGCCACAAAGGGAGACCCAAACAGACCCATGGAAGAGGGAGGAGACTCCTCAAACAAACAAAACACAACCAGAGAAGAGGGGGGAGACCCCTCAAACAGACAAAACACAGGTAGAAAGGGAGGGGGAGACCCTCCACAAACAAGAGAAATAACAGAACAAACCCTGACAACTACGCAACAACCAATACTAACACTAGCCCCCATCAGGAAATGCAAACATGTACCTGAGACCGGGGAAGAAGGCAGGTTGGGGAGACAGGAACAGGTCCAGAAGGATAGCGTGAAAGCAATCCTTGGCGGGAGCAGCTGAACCAACTCAACTAGCCAGGAAATTCCTGGTGGGAGCGGCATGGCCGACTCAACCTTCCAGGAGGTTCCAATAAGATGGACAGGAGGAACAACAGACCCGTCCGAACAGTCCAGAGCCCAACCTACGACTGCATTGCCCAGGTCCAGTAGAAACCATAAAAGCCCCGCCTACCTATGTGATTACACACGGTAGGTAAGGCTCAGATTGGTTGATTAACAGTAATAGTAGTGCAGACTTTGTAATAGTTGAACAGTGTCAAGGGAATTATTTGTTTCGCAGACTGATGGCGTTTGGGAAAAAACTGTCCTTGTGTCTACTTGTTCTGTTGTGCAGTGCTCTATAGTGTCGTCTTGAGGGAAGGAGTTGAAACAGTTTATGTCCAGGATGTGAGGGGTCTGTAAAAATATTCACAGCCCTCTTTTTGACTCGTGCAGTATGCAGGTCCTCGATTGAAGGCAGGTGGGTAGTTATTGTTTTTTCTGCAGTCCTAATTATCCTCTGAAGTCTGTGTCTGTCCTGTCGGGTTGCAGAACCAAACCAACAGTTATATAGGTGCAGAGGATCATCTGCAAGCCTACACACTGTTTTATATCACCATAACACCGATGTGGCTAAGCTATTTCTAAGCATTTTTGATCAAGTTAGAATTATGCAGGTGGTACCCAGGCCATCTTGATGGGAGAAAAAGAGCAAAAGAGAGAGGATAGTTGATTTGGCTGACTTACATGAGGAAAATACTTCACTAGGTGTAGGATCAGACAGATGGCCTGGTATCCATATGTTTCCACATCCAGGTGTCAGAAGACAAATTGAACTGTCCTCAGAGCTTTGTTGGCCAAAGTCTTATCTGGATGGCTGGTACAGTTGATGACAGGTCGTATAAGCCCCCACAAAACCTTGAAGCAGGGAGAGAAATGAGGAATTAAACAGGGTCACTGCACTGCTCTGAGTCTAGCAGAGGTCATGACAGCGAAGCCCACAGAACAGAGAATTACAGAGTTGAAAAGGAACCAGGTGATCTTCCAGTCCAACTGCTGCTCAAGCAGGAGGCTCAACACCCCTGACCACACGTACCAGATATGCCACGCAGAGCACTCTCAGTGAGCATGCATGCCACTGCCAACTGCTCTCCTGGTTTCTGGCACACTGGCCACTGGTCTTTACAGGCACCAGAGTGCTGGGAAATGGCCCGAAAAGCAGCCAAAAAACCAGACCCTTTTTTTCAGGCTTTTTGGAGGTCTGTTTCAGGCCATTTTTTAATCTTTTTCTGGTCCATTTTCAGGCTGTATTCCATGCCATTTTGGGGTTTTCTTCTGGGCATTTTCAGGTTTTTTGGGGGGGGATTATTTTCCAGGCTGTTTTTCCAAACTATTTTCAGACCATTTTTGGGCCATTTTCAGGTCCTTTTTGGGGCTGTTTTCCAGGCCATTTTCCAGACCATTTTCTGGCCTGAGCCCTTTTCAGGCTGTTTTTCAAATCATTTTTAGGCCATTTTGGGGCCATTTTCAGCCCCTTTTGGGAATGGTTTTCCAGGCTGTTTTCAGGCCATTTTTCCAGCTGCTTTCAGGATGTTTTTCGGGGCATTTTCTGGAGCATTTTCAGGCCATTTTCAGTCTGTTTTTAGGGGAAAACACCCCTGAAAATGGTCTAAAAAATACCCCAAAACAGGCATGTGCATAGCAACCAGCTGCTCTTTGGTTTTCTGGCTCTCCAGCATGCGTTCATGCATGTGCATGCATGGATCTTCCAGTTTGGGTGCCAAAAAGGTTAGCAAATGCTGCCCTATATTTTTCTGTCTCTTCTTGACAATCTCCCAATTTGGATCACCCACAACTTCTGGAGGGAAGTGGTTCCACTGATTAACAGAAGAGCAGAGTTGGAAGGAACCTCGGAGGTCTTCTTGTCCCACCCCCTGCTCAAGCAGGAGATGCTATGTGTGAGGTGGAAGCAGATAAAAAAACCACCAAAAGATTCGTTGATCCAAGGAAAACAAGGTTTTATTCACATGTCTGCAGAGACGGGTTCCCTCAGGCATTGAAGGAACCCAGAGCAAAATTCAGGCAGCATTTTTATACCCTAACTGTCCGCCCCCTTGTACGAGTGCTTGGCTCACATTCTTTCTGTTTTCAAATTGACACATATATTTCGAAGGTTCATACTAGCTCCCTATCTAGCAAAAGCAGTTACACGGTTTCTGACATCGCAGCACTTTATTACAATTCCCCATTGTTCTAGCCTTATCTTGTTTTTTTTCTCTTATGCACAAACTGGAACACTTTCTTATTTAGCAGAACTACTGAGTTTGAGACACACTTCCTTATTCAATTCAATGGGTCATCCAACATGACCTCGGTTCTGCTCACAATCCCCCCTTTTTTTCTTTTTCCACTCTTGTCTCAAACTCAAATAGCAGATCCTCTGCTTCTTTCAGAGTGATTTCTCTCTGACACATCATTAGAGGTTCTGCTTCCTGCTTCTTCTCAAATCTTGAATCTAAGGATTTCCCTATCTTCCCACACGTTGTTATTGCACCAGGGAGACACTGAACACAACAACACAACAATACACAGCATATAATAATCAATATAATTCCCATTATGGTAGATCTAAACCAAGTGGAACTGGGAAGCCAAGACCATAGTGCTCCCCACAGGTCTGGCAATGAGGAGTCACCTCTTTGTGATAATGGATTAGAGCGAATACGTTCTTCCATTACTTTTACTGTCTTTGTAATATTGGGTTGGAAATCATGGATGTATACACAGCAATGTGAATGAATCAGAACACACACACACCCTTTTGTAACTAATACAATGTCTAAAGCATACCTATTTTGTAGAGCAACCTGTCTTACTTCAGAAAGCTCAGTGTTAATCATTTTAATATTCTTTATTGTATCACTGAACATTGTTACCGTGAAGTTATTTAGAATATGTATATCTCGGTAGTTCATGGCTACTCCCAATGGTGTTATTATACCACGGGAGATTTGGGTCCAGAGTCTCTGGGTAAGGCCAGATTCTGAGTCTCTTTTATTACGTATCCGGCCTTGGGGAAGGCGATCAAGTTTATATCACATACCCGATTGTACATGGGCCACTCCAGTTCACCTGTTCTTCCTGACATGTGCATGCATAACCAGCAATTGGTGATGTTCAAGAAATGTGAGACCTTCTTGAGATCCTTTATGAACACATTGTCATCCCACAAGTCTGTTCCCAAGTCACCCGCAGGTCCAACATATTGTGAACTTCTTTGATGTATTAATGTAAATATAGTTGCAACAAATAGTCCTCTCCAGAGTTCAGCCGACATCTCCATGGTGGTTTTTGCTGGCTATTTCTTCAAGGTTACCTTTAACGGCTGACCGTCCACTGGGATTGCCTTCCAAGGTTTCTCAGGTTCCGGTGCTTTCTTGACTCTGCTGTAATGCGTCCAGCCTCCTTCCCGAGTACGGACTGCAGATTCAGTCATCAGTAGCACCTGGTACGGACCTTCCCAGCTAGGTTGCAGTTTTTCACTTCTCCAAGGCTTTATCAGGACCCAGTCTCCAGTCTCGTGTGGGTGTTGGCTACCAGCCAAAGGTGGAGTTGGAGAAAGAGGGATGTGTTGGTGTCGTTGCACCAACAGTCCCTGTTTGTGAAGAGAAAGCAAAGACCGAGAGAGTGCCAGCAAATATTTCCGAAGGAACAAGTCCCTGAACTCTAGTATGGGATTGCCTAGCTTGGCCAAATAGGGTCTCCCCATCAGCATTTCAAAGGGAGAAACCCCTGTGTCTTTCCTTGAACAAGTTCTGATCCTGAGCAGAGCTAAGGGAAGATTCTTTCCAACCCCCCTTTTCTGGCAACTCAGTAAAATCAATTTGTGCTCTCTGAAAAGGCCAACCCACTAGGGGTCACCCTCCCATCTCTTTCTTGCGTGCCGCTTTCTTATTTACTTTCAAACAAATCAAACATTTCCAGAAGATGCTCTGAGCTACTGTCCACATCCTCAGACTCCAATAGTGAGGTTTAACGGACATGACCAAGGCCTCCGTTCCCCAATGTCCTCCTTCATGAACTTTCTCCAATATTCCCCTCATGACAATGGGTGACACTACCTTGACTCCCTCCGACGTCTTCCATCCCTCTGGGGTTTTGACACATCCCTCTTTCTCCAACTCCAACTTTTCCTTTTTCTCTAGCTCCCATTCCTCCCTCTCATCCTCCTTTTCCAGTATTGGTATAGATACCATTACCAACTCTATTTCCCCTGCAGCTTCCTTTGCCCATTTGTCTGCCCATCGGTTTCCCACAACCTCTGGTGTGTTCCCCTTCTGATGTGTGCTCACATGGACAATTGATACTCGGCTGGGGAGTTGCAATGCCTCTAAGGCTTGCTCTACTAACTGCACTTGCTCTATTTGCTTCCCATCCACCTTGATATACCCTTTTTCTCTCCAGATTTTCCCAAACGTGTGCACCCCTCCCCCATGCATACTTGGAATCAGTCCAAATCATTACTTCCATCCCCTCAGCCAATTCCAAGGCTCTAGTCAGGGCAAGCAATTCACATTTCTGGGCTGACCAAGCAGCTGGGAGTGACCCTTTCTCTATTACCTCACTTTCCCCGGTTACTATTGCAAACCCAGATTTTCGCTTTCCATTTTCCACCCTGCTAGATCCATCTATAAACCACCTCTCTCCCTTCTCCAGTGGAGTCTCTTCCAAATCCTCTCTAACCTTCGTCATGAGATCCACTTGCAAAAGACAATCATGGTCTTCTGGTTCCCACGCCTGCCTTCTCTGCTCCAAGAATTTTGCTGGATTTAGATTCTTGTCTGTTCCTATTACCACATCAGGACTGGTTTTCAAAATGGTTTCATACTTCAATATCCTCCCTTTGGTCATCCATGTGGTAGCCAACTGGCTCAACACTGAGTTGACCTGATGAGGCGAATGCACCATCAAAGCTCCCCCAAAGGTTAACTTTTTGCTCTCCACCACCAACATCGCTGTTGCTGCCACAGCCTGAAAACAAACTGGCCATCCTTTCACAACTGGCTCCAAACCCTTGCTTAGGAAGGCTACCGGCTGGAACTGCCCCCGCCCTTCTTTTGGGCAAGGACTCCAACTGCTGTTCCCTGAGCCACCGCCACATACAAATGAAACGGTAATTTCAGGTTTGGCAAGGCTAAAACCGGAGCGGTTGACAAAGCCTTCTTCAGCTCTTCCCACCTTTCACTATCTCCCTCCTCCCATTCTATGTGCTTTCCCTTTCCAGGCAACTTTCTATGCAAAAACTGTGCCAACACTGTGAATTGGTCTACCCAGATTCTACAGTACCCCAATAATCCCAATGCTTTCCGCACCTCTGTCTTGTTCCTGGGAGGAGCCAAGCTCATGATCCCCTTTACCCTTTCAGGGTCCAAGGACCTAACCCCCTGCTGAATGTAATGTCCCAAATATTTCACCTTTTTTTTTCCTACTAACCCCTTCACCTCCTGCTCACACCTCCTGCTCACATATCTTCTCCTCATCTTCCGTTGTTAACATACGCATGCGAACTTCCTTCTTTCTATCCCACAATTCTATTCCAAAAACATCCAACAAGTCTCTTCCTAGCATGTTCACCCCTGAATCCAGAAAATACAATATTTCGGTTTCAGTAACCACATCATTCAATTCCAATCTCACCTATTCCAAAATCTTGACCTCTTGGGATTTCCCACTCACCCCAACCACCTTTAAAGTCTGCTTTGACCTGCATGCTCCCTCTACCAGATCACATACAGATGTCCGACTTGCGCCAGTATTGATCAGGAACAGCCGTTCCTGATGGTCAGGACCCACTAACACATTTACCAATGGCTCCTCATGGGTCCCTCTTGGGGAGCCAGAACCTCCCTAATCGTATAGGGCATAGCTTTGTTCCTCTGGGGTTTTGGACCTGGACCTCCTTGCCTAACCGGGGGTCTCCACTCCCTGCTGGGAGATCTTTCATCTCTCCACCTTGGCCTCGGATCTGACATCTGGGTCTCCCTGTTTTTCCTAACTTCATTCTTGGCTGCCATTTGCACAGCAGCTACCATCATCTGAGACTTCTGTTTGATTTTAACTGAGTCTCAGTTCATAAAAACTTGTTGGGCTGCTCTCATCAAATCTGTCATGCCCAAATCAGTCCATCCCTCTGTCTTCTGGATCTTTTTCTGGATATCTGGCCATGCTTTGGTGATGAATTGCATCTTCAGGAGAGTTTCGAAGGCAGGGGTTTCTGGCTCCACTCCGGAGTACTTGGTTAACCCTTCACGGACCCGAGCACAGAAATCCCCCAGGGACTCATCCTTTCCTTGTGTTATTTCAAATGCTTTGGTCAAGTTTTTCCCTTGAGGGATGGCCAATTTAATTCCTTAATGATCATGTGTTTCATATCTCTCATGTGCTCCCTATGAGCGTTATTATTGATGTTCCAATTTGGATCGGCTATGGGGAACTTTGTGTCTGCAGCCACTGCTCCCTGTTGCCCTGCATGTCTCCTATCCCAGACAGCCATTGCTGCCCTCCTAATGAGGTTCCTCTCTTCGGGGGTGAAAAGGTGTCCAAGAATATACATCAGTTCTTGGTATGTGCATTCACTGGGCCCCAGAAACAATTCCAACTGTTCCGCCACTTCATGAGCATTCTCATGGAGTTTCGGAAGGGTCTTTTTCAGATCCCATAACTCAGCAGATTTTATGGGGACAGCCACGAAAATGGTGACTGGATTTCCCTGCGCATTCATGCCATTTGGGACTTCTCTGACTGGGAAGGCCGACACGGGATTGGCTGACCTTCCTCCTAGAGACAAATTATCTAGGTCCTTGTTTAATTGAGCCAGTTCCCTTCTGAGTCCTGGATATGCAGGTGGAGGTGGAGCTTGGGCAACTGGACCCAGCAGGGGCGGTGGTGCCAGGACTGCCAGAGCCGATGCCGGTGGACTCCCCATCCAGTCCTCAGTTTCACTTTCCTCCACCTTGCTGACAAACTGTCCTACTTCTGTTTCTGGTGGAACTGGACCTTCAAAGTGAGCATGATACCATACCTCCACATAGGGTATTTGCTCCTTCATCCGGTGTTTCACTATATACTCTTTCAACTGAGTTATCCAGTACGTGCTGGTATTCCCTTCGGGATCCCAGTGGTAAGGAAACTCAGGGTCTACTAGGGGATACTTCAGCCATCTATATTGGCATAGGTAGATCATTTTCTTTTTCTCTAGACTACAAGTGTAAGTCCTCAGATGGGGCAACGACCATTGTTGTAGTAGTTGACCCAATGGGGAGTCAGTCGGAATCAGCCTTCTCGGGGTCTTTTCTATCTCAATACCCATTTCCTCTTGGAATGTCTCACACTTGCTTTGTCCCTTTCCCATTCTCCATGCTGCCCGCCAACAATCTCCCAGAGATTCCCAACTAGGGATTTACACTGTCCTCCAGCAGTCGCTGGATTCCCAGAGTTTAAGGACAGTATATCCCTTCTTCTATCCCGAAAGGCAACAAACTCACCTGATACACCCCTGGTCTCCCGGAGACGAAAGGAGTGTGGGCATCCCCACTTCAGGTGATCAACAACACTCCCAGAGCATCAGGCTGGCTTCTCTCTCTCGTTTCCAAGGATCGTCTGCTGAGTGCAGTTACCCCAGGATCCAATTGAGACAAGGGAGGGGCCCCTCTACAATGGGAGGCGGTGGCGCCACACTTACCCAGTCCCTTTTCTCCAGTCGAAATTCCATCGGGCCCCACATTGGGTGCCAAATTGTGAGATGGAAGCAGATAAAAAAACCACAAAAAGATTTGTTGATCCAAGGAAAACAAGGTTTTATTCACATGTCTGCAGAGACAGGTTCCCTCAGGCATTGAAGGAACCCAGAGCAAAATTCAGGCAGCATTTTTATACCCTAACTGTCCGCCCCCTCGTACGAGTGCTTGGCTCACATTCTTTCTGTTTTCAAATTGACACATATATTTCAAAGGTTCATACTAGCTCCCTATCTAGCAAAAGCAGTTATACAGTTTCTGACATCGCAGCACTTTATTACAATTCCCCATTGTTCTAGCCTTATCTTGTTTTTTTCTCTTGTGCACAAACTGGAACACTTTCTTATTTAGCAGAGTTACTGAGTTTGAGACACACTTCCTTATTTAATTCAATGGGTCATCCAACATGACTTCAGTTCTGCTCACATATGCAATCCCAGACAAATGGCTATCCAGACTCTTCTTAACAACTTTCAGTGTTGGAGCACCCACAACATCTGAGGAAGTCGTTCCAATGATTAATCGTTCCCAGTGTCAGCAAATTTCTCCTTAGATCTGGGTTGGTTCTCTCCTTGGTTAGTTCCCATCCCTTGCTTCTCGTTCTGCTTTCTGGCATTCTCCAAGAGGATCTGTCCTCAAGTTTATCCTTCAGATCTTCCGGGGGTGCCCCCATCTTTGTAGAAGAGACACCACTCTAGCTGAGTCCTTCCTCTTTCTGGCGGTTGTCTCCTTCTCCTTCTTCTATCCCTCCCAGCCTTGTGGACTTCCCGGAGAGTGAGGTTACTCTTGCTACTCCCTGGAAAGTCAATAGCTTCCTGCACCCCATCCCTTACCCCCAAGGGGTGCTAAAGTAGGTATCTCAGTTCTTGGATGCTAAATATTTATAGGATAAGGTATGGCTGGGTCATCCATTTGTTAAGAGCAACCAGAATGTGTTGCAATGTAAAATGGTGTCCAATCTCCTGGTGATACAGCAGCTGAGGAAGAAGAGTTGAGATACTGAGCATTTAATGCAAACCAAAGGAAGGGAAATTTCTTGAAAGCCTCTACTAGGAGATGACACATTCAGCCATTAAGAGGAACGAAATAGAAACTAGTCCTCATTTAGTGACCACTGAACGTTGCAATGGCACTGAGAAAAGGGATATGTCAATCTTTCCCTCCTTCCCTCTCCTTCCTTATTTCCTTCCTTCCTCCCCCCTCCCTTTGCTTCTTTCCTTCCCACCTCCTTCCCTCCTCCCTGCCTTCATCTATCTTTCCTCCTCTTTCTTCCTTCCCTCTGTTTCTTTCCTCTCCTTCCTTCCTCCCTCCCTCCCATAATGTCTGGAGGGAAGCCATTCCACCAATTATCAGAAGAACAGAAGACCTTGGAAAACCCTTGGGACAACTTAATGGACTTTAAAAACTCCCTCCAGAACTTAGTGGTAAACTGTACACCTCCCTCTGAGATTACTGTACGAGGTACTTCATGGAGCCTATAGCCTTCATGAACAGTTTTACAAGTTTTTAGCCGAAGGTAGTCCAAAGGTAATCCGTTATAGGCTGTAAAGTGGGCTTGCTTAGAGAATAAGTTGATAATAGTCAAAATCACTGTATTCCCTCCACCATCAGATAACTCTACGATAAAGTCCATCGTGATTTCTTCCCACGGCTTCATTGGTTCAGCTACTTTTTGAAGGAGATCAGGGGTTTTTCCAGTTCTGTGGCACAAATTGAGCAGCTTTTCACATAGTCTTCAACATCAGGTTTCATTTTTGGCCACCAGAACTGTCTCCTGACTAAATGCAGGGTTTTTAAGAACCCAAAGTGTCTGCCCGCCACTGCCAATCATGGCTACCCTTCAGTACTATTAGTCTTAAAGTATTGGGTACATAAATTTTTGTCCTTTTCCAAGCTAATCCCTCGTTCATTGTCAAATTGGTTTGATGCTCAGCAAACCAGGGATCTGTCAAAAATGGTTTTAAAAGCCATCTGGTCTGGTCTAAGGAAGTTTCGAGATAATGTTAGCATTCCAGCAAACCTCCATTCCAATCAGTAACTCCAAGACAAGCATAATCTCAAAAGTACCTTTATTAGAATAGCACCTGGCACATCTGTGGAATCTCAAAATTAAAAGTTTCCCAGACTTCCCACAATGTCCCAAACTACAATCCACCCCCTTTTTACCATCATCACATCACATGGACCATTCACGATCCATCCCAGAGTAAGATCTTTTTTCCATCCTGTGCCACACTTAATAACCTTGAACTTAATTATCATTAAGTGTTGTACCTGATGATTCTTGACTCTTGATGAATGTATCTTTTCTTTTATGTACACTGAGAGTATTTGCACCAAGAAAAATCCAATCACACTTGGTCAGCAAAGAATTTTATTCTATTCTATGAGAACTACTCAATTCAAATCACCCCCCTCCCACTTCCTCAGACTATATGGCAACATGGAATATGGCTTCCAAAGCTGACAGACTGGTTCCTAATTTGACGATTGTTTTTTTGTACCCTATGACTATATTAAGTATTGTACCTTATGGTTCTTGATAAATGTATCTTTTCTTTTTATGTACACTGAGAGCATATGCACCAAGACAATTTCCTTATGTATCTAATCACACTTGGCCAATAAAGAATTCATTCATTCATTCATTCATTCATTCATTCATTCATTCATTCATTCAGCATAACCTATCAGCACCAAAACTCATTGTGTTTACCAATTTATTTGTAATTGCGAAAACACTTACATGGGCAGAACTGATAGGTGTTTGGCTCGCAGAATAAAGGAGCATCTTCCGAAATGAGTCCAAACATCCTTGAGTAACAGAATAGAATAGAATTCTTTATTGGCCAAGTGTGATTGGACACACAAGGAATTTGTCTTTGGTGCATAAGCTCTCAGTGTGCATAAAGAAAAAGTAAAATACATTTATCAATGTTTTGTTCGGAAAACACACGAGGTAGACCGGGTTCCAACAACAAATACTTTATTCTTCAACTAGTCAGTAAATAGGAACACTTGGCTGAAGCCGAGGCCAGCCGTTTATAAAGGCTGGCTTGCCTGCTTGCAGCCAATGGCAGTTGTTTAGATTTGCCGCCTTTTAGCAGCTCTTTGGATTGGTTCCTAGTGAACCAATCCAATGTTCATTTTATTGACCAATCAGGTTTGTAGATTTGGAGTCACCCACTTTACATATAGAACAATCAAGATTGATGAGAGATAACACTTAGTGATAGTCATAGGTTACTAATAAGCAATCACATCATACTAGGAAACAAATAAAACAATATAAATTGTGAAGATACAAGCAATATGGTAATAGTCAAAAGTGGGAAGAGATAGGTACTAGGAAGGATAAGAATAATAGTAATACAGTCTGACTAAATAGTATGATAGTGTTGAGGGAATTATTTATTTAGCAGAGTGATGGCATTTGGGAAAAAAACTCTCTTCATGTCTAGTTGTTCTGGCGTGCAGTGCTCTATAGCGTCATTTTGAGGGTAGGAATTGAAACAGTTTATGTCCAGGATGTGAGGGGTCTGTAAATATTTTCACAGCCCTCTTTTTGACTTGTGCTGTATACAGATTCCCGAAAGAAGGCAGGTTGGCAGCAATTGTTTTTTCTACAGTCCTAATTATCCTCTGAAGTCTGTGTCTGTCTTGTTTGGTTGCAGAGCCAAATCAGATAGTTATAGAGATGCAGATGACAGACTCAATAACTCCTTTGTAGAACTGAATCAGCAGTTCTTTGGGCAGTTTGAGCTTTCTGACTTGGCACAGAAAGAACGTTATATAAACATTACATACAGAACATTCTTTGTTGTGCTTTTTTGATGACATTTTTGATGTTAGTTGTCCATTTTTTAAGTCTCGACATATGATAGAACCTAGAAAATTAAAGGTCTCCACTGTTGATACCGTGTTGTCTAATATAGCAAGAGGTAGTAGTACTACTTTTGGATTTTCTCCTAAAATCTACTTGTTCTGATTGTACACAAGGCTAGTTGTTTAACCTCCTGTCTGTATGCAGATTCATTGTTGTCTCGAATGAGACCAATCACTGTTGTATAATCTGCAAACTTCAGTACTTTAACAGAGGGATCTTTTGATATGCAGTCATTGGTATCTAGAGAGAAGTGGAGAGAGCACACAGCCATGGGGAGCTCCTGTTCTAATTGTACAGGTATCTGATGTGATTTTGCCTAGCTTCACCTGCTGCTTCCTGTCTGTTCGGAAGCTTATGAGCCATTTACAAGTGTGGTTGGGTACAGCTAGCTGATTTAGTTTAGTTAGAAGAATATCTGGAATGCAGGTATTGAATGCCAAGCTGAAGTGTACAAAGAGGACCTTGCATAAGGTCTTCGGAGATTCAAGAATGTGTAGGATGTAGTGCAGAGTCATATTAACAGCACCATCTGTTGATCTATTTGCTCAGTAGGCAAATTGCAAGGAGTCTAATGGTGGATCCATGATGATTTTCAGGTGGGCCAGCACGAGCCTTTCAAAGGTCTTCATAGCTACAGATATTAGAGCAACTGGTTTGAAGTCATTCAGTTCCTTGGTGAAAGGTTTCTTCAGCACTGGGATGATAGTGGAGCATTTAAAGCAAGAAAAAACATAGCACATTTCTAGTGATTTATTAAAGATTCGGGTGAAGATGGGGGCCAATTGGTCAGCACAGACTTTTAAGCAAGAAGGAGTTATCTTGTCTGGCCCCGGTGCTTTTCCTGGGTTTGGAGTGTGTAATAAATAGATCTTGCACTTCTTTTTCTATGATCACCAGAATTAATTGCTCATTTCTCTCCCTGCTTCATCCAGAAAATGATGGCCAGAAAATGGTATGGAAAACAGCCCCCCAAAAGGCCTGAAAATGACCCAGAAGAAGGTCCCAAAATGGTCTGGAAAATGACCTGGAAAATAGCCCCCCAAAAGTCCTGAAAATGGCCCAGAAGAAGGCCCAAAAATGGCCTTTAAAAAGGACTGAAAATTGCCCAGAAGAAGGCCCAAAAAATGGACTCGAAATCAGCCTGGAAAACACAACACCCCCCCAAAG
>BLBF01000080.1:3217855-3231839 GCA_015471245.1 Laticauda colubrina | reverse complement strand
CCCCCCCCCCAAGGCCTGAAAATGGCACAGAAGAAGGCCCCAAAATGGTCTGGAAAACAACTTGGAAAACAGCCCTCCCAAAGGCCTGAAAATGGTACAGAAGAAGGCCCGAAAATGGTCTGGAAAACAGCCTAGAAAACAGCCCCCCCAAAAGCCTGAAAATGGCCCAGAATGTCTGAAAATGGTCTAGAAAATGGTCTGAAAAACAGCCCCCCAAAAGGCCTGAAAATGACCCAGAAGAAGGCCCAAAAATGGCCTGGAAAACAGCCCCCCAAAGGCCTGAAAATGGTGCAGAAGGAGGCCCAAAAATGGCCTGAAAGCAGCCCCAAAAATGACCTGAAAATGGTGCAGAAGGCCCAAAAATGGTCTGGAAAACGGCCTGGAAAACAGCCCCCCAAAAGGCCTGAAAATGGTGCAGAAGAAGGCCCGAAAATGGCCTGGAAAACAGCCCCCCAAAAGGCCTGAAAATGGTGCAGAAGAAGGCCCAAAAATGGTCTGGAAAACAGCTCCCAAAAAGGCCTTAAAATGGCCCAGAAGGCCCAAAAATGGTCTGGAAAATGGCCTGGAAAACAGCCCCAAAAAGGCCAGAAGAAAGCTCAGAAGAAGGCCCAAAAATGGCATGGAAAACAGTCAGGAAACGGACTTGAAAAAGGTTCAAAAATGGCTTGAAAACAGCCCCCCCCCCCCCAAAAAAAAAAAAAAGCCTGAAAAAATGGCCTGTTTTTTGGCTGATTTTGGGGGGCTGTTTCCCAGCACTCTGGCACCCACAAAGACCAGCTGGCCGGTATGCCAGAAACCAGGAAAGCAGCTGGCAGTGGCATGCGTGCCCACTGAGAGGGCTCTGCGTGGCACATCCGGCACGTGTGCCGTAGGTTCGCTCCATCAAGGGTGTAGAGTCTCCTGCTTGAGCAGCAGCAGACTGGAAGATCACTCAGTTCCTTTTCAACCCTATGATTCCATGTTCTGTGGGCTTCTCTGTCATGACCTCTGCTAGACTCAGAGAAGTGCAGTTACCCTATTTAATTCCTCATTTCTCTCCCTGCTTCGTCCAGACTAAGGTTTTGCGGGGAATTATACAACCTGTCATCAACTGTGCCATCCATCTAGATAAGAGTTTTGCCAACAAAGCTCTGAGGACGCTTCAATTTATCTTCCGACACCTGGATGTGGAAACGTATGGATACCAGGCCATCTGTCTGATCCCACACCTAGTGAAGTATTTTCCTGATGTAAGTCAGCTAAATCACTACAAACTGCTCTTGTTCTCCCATCAAGATGGCCTGGGTACCACCTGTATAATTCTAATTTGGTCAAAAATCCATAGAAATAGTTCAGCCACAACAAGTTATGGTGATATAAAACAGTGTGTAGGCTTGCAGATGATCCTTGAGCCCTTCTAGAGACAGCTGGAGAAGTTCCAGATGAGTGGAGGAGAATGAAGGTTGCCACTCTCTTCAGCTTCACCAAAACATGTGCCAGGGTAGAAAATCTAGAACACCAGGCACCCTATCTAGAAAGAAAAAACCCAGTCGCTCTCCACATCTCTCTAGTGATTTATTAAAGATGCGGCTGAAGATGGGGGCACAAGATTTTAAAGCAAGGAGTTATCTTGCCTGGTGCTTTTCCTGGCTGTTGTCTGCGAAATCGACCTTGCACCTCATTCTCTGTAATCACCAGATGTGGTGGGCCCAATGGGATTGGGTAAATTGTAGGAGGCTCGGCTGTTGTTTGTGTGTCTGAAATGGGGATTGTGAAAATAGGTGGCAGTAGTTTTCTCTCAAATCTACAGTAAAACACATTCAGGTCATCTGCCAGTTGTAGATTTCCTTCAGCATGGGAAGGAGGTTTTGCTGTAACCGGTGATATTTTTAAGAATTTTCCATATGTTTGCTGGTTCATTTGTTGAGAACTGATTCCTTAGCTTTTCAGAGTAGCTTCTTTTTGCTGCTCTGATCTCCCTTGTTAATATGTTTCTGGCCAGCATTTTATCACCTTTTCTGTAGGCTTCCTCTTTGGTACGTAGCTGCTTAAGTTGAGTTGTGAACCAAGGTTTGTTGTCACTGTATATTCTCAGGTTTCTGCTCGGCACACATAGGTCTTCACAAAAAGCGACATATGATGTTACAGTATCTGTGAGTTCATCCAAATCTGCAGAGGTATGTTTGAAAACATTCCAATCAGTGCAGTCAAGGCAGGCCTGTAGCTTTAGCTTTGCCTCCTCAGTCCAAGTTTTCACTGATTTAATTGTTGGTTTCATGCTTTTAAGTCTTTGTCTGGAAGTAGGTACAGCACAAAAAAATTAAGGTGTGTAAGTGTCGAGTCACCAGCTAATCATGGCCATAAAATGCCTTCTTCGGCAAGACATTTACTATCTATGGATCACCAGGTGGATCAAACTTCTGCATTTAAAGTTCTACTATGCCAATGGAACTCTGGAACTCTCGTTTCCTGCGGTTTGCTGAGGTAGTTGGCATTAACCCTTTGAAGCCCCCCTTGTGGTTGCAGAAATGGCTTTCTGTCAATCTATGCCATGGGTGTAAGGCTTGCCATTGGTTGCTTTCCTGCATACGTTATAGGTTTAATTAATTAGGTACTGATGAGTCAATATCAAATGCTTGCATCTGCCTCTGTTTGTCTTTTGACTGTATTGTTTAAATTATTCAAAGGGACTATTTTAAATTTAATATAATATAATATAATTAATGATATGATATGATGTGATGATAAAACAAATTAAAAACAAGACCAGCTCAATAGGAGACCCTGGCTTTGATCCCCATGATATCATGAATGTTATCAAGGGGGTGTATCAAGGGGACCCTCCACATCCTGTCCCCATTTTCTTGGGAAGTAAGAGGTCTCTTGGGTCATGACATAAGCTGTCTGTCTCCCATGAGAACACAAACCAAGGCGCCCAGAATTCCTGAGCTAACATCAATGGAGGAGGAATTCCACAAGTCTTAAAGCTCTCAAGTTTTGTTCCCTGCGGACATAAGTTGCGCGAGACCAGGTTCCAACAACAACTCTTTTATTTAACTCAATAAAGCAATGGTAACGGAACAAGAGCCCAAGCTGCGGCAGCTCTTTTTATAGCGGCTTGCTTGTGGCTAATGACATCACTTTAAATGTTCCCACCATCAGGCGGGCCAATCAGATTGGTTCTCTAATGGCCAATCTGAGAACGGCCTTTTCGGCCAATCAGAATAGGGAACTTGGGGCCTACCAAATTCCATGCATAACGCCCCTTCCCCCTTGGTTCAGTCCAACGTGCGTCACGTAGTCACGCAGGTAGGTGGGGCTTTTTTGAGTCCTGGTTGACCTGCACAGCTCAGTCTCAGCGTGATCTTCAAGCGGTTTGGATGGGATTGCTTGTTTCTCTGTGTTTTCTCCATGGAACCTCCTGGAAGGGTGAGTCATCCTTGCCACTCCCGCCTGAGTCTCTTGAACCGGTAGAGATGACTCCGCCGCTCCCTCCTGGTTTGTCCGGATTGGTCGAACTGGCCTGGCTGTCTCCTTCCAGGAAGGCCTCGCTTCGTTCTCCTGCTCCCGGACTTCTCTTTTGGGGTTCCTCTAACCGTGAGTGCTCTTTTTGATTTATTTGAGAGTCTTTGTCTAGTGTTTGTTGCCTTGTTATGGGAGGTTTGTCTCTCCCTTTTTTATTATTTTGTATTTCCCCCCCCCTCCTCGGTTGTTTTTTGGTTGATATTTATTTTTGGCGTTGGTGTGTTATTGTGTTCGAGAGTGCGAGAACGAAGCTGGTCAATGTGCCGCTTCCATTCTCTTCCGTCGCCTAGGAATAGTTGGTAAGACCGGGGGTCTGCGATCTGGGTGATCGTGGCTGGAAGCCATAACGGGTCCCCGGTAAGGTTTTTGGCATCGACCAGGTCGCCTATTTCAAATGCGCGATATTTGCTGGAGGAGTCAGGGGGTTTATCCCAGATATAAGTGGGGTGCAGTCTGTCAAGGTAGGAACGCAATTTCCTACCCATTAGGAGTTCGGCTGGGCTTTTGTTGGTTGTGCTGCTAGGGGTAATATGCTGTAGGGTTAATAGTTGGTTTAGCTTTTCTTGCACGTCCCCCTTGTCCATTCTATCCAGGCCCTCCTTTGTGTCCCGAACCATGCGTTCAGCCCTGCCGTTTGCAGCCAGATGGGCCAGCGTGGTTAAAGCATGTCGGATGCCCTGGGCAGCTAAGTACTGCTCGAATGCCAACGCGGTAAACTGGGGCCCATTGTCCGACACCAATACATCAGGCAGTCCATGTGTGGTGAAAAGTTTGTCTAATTGTTTCATCACTGCCTCGGTGGTTGTAGAAGCCATGAGTATTACTTCTAACCAGTTCGAGTAGGCATCCAAACTATAAAAAACGTGTTGCCTTTCGTCGGCCCAGCAAAGTCAATATATAGTCTAGACCATGGGCCCTGGGGAGTTTCCCATTCCCTAACTGGTGCCTGGGGGGGGGGGGGTTTGGCCTCGATTTTTGACAGTCATGTCATGTTGCCACCCAACATTCAATGTCCTTGTCTAGCCCTGGCCACCAGATGTAACTCCTGGCCAGGGCTTTCATCTTAACTATGTCCGGGTTCCCCTCATGCAACATGCACAAAATATCTTCCTGGAGTCTGTGTGGTATTGTTAAGCCTGGGTTCCCCAACCAGGATTAGGTAGACAAGCTAAACAGAATGTGCAGCGTTAGTCAGATAGGCACACAGATAAATGAGTAAGCTAAGTTTGTATATTTATTAACATACAGCAAAAATAACAGATACGCTTGTGCTATCAATAATATATTTTATTCCAGTATAAGTTTGTGGCATAGTCAAATAACAGTCCAAATATCATTTACCATGTAGTCAGTCCATTCAGGGATATTCAGTTAGCAAAGTCCATGTAGAATATCCTATGTCAGTTCACTTATAAATCAGTCCTTTGTTGTCTCTCCCGTTTGAGCAATGCAGTCTTGATTCCAAGCAGTAATCAGGGATCATCAAAGCCAGAGAGAGAGAGCAAGCCGTAGTCTTGCTACTTTTATATTGTTTTCTTAACCACTCCTTTAATTGCTATTTCACAGTTAAAGCTGTATACACTCTAAAATACACTAACTATGATTCATAGTTATTATTTCACCTAAACCAGTTAGGGTGAACAATGTTATCCCTAACATTCTCCCCTTTTAGGTTACATAATAACTATGAATCATTTACATCTTCAGAAAATATTTTTCGCAACTTTCTTAAAACTTAGCTGCTCCTTGAGCTTTTGTAAATTGGTCTGCAATGTTTTCTTCTGACATGCAGTATTCCAATTTTATTATTCCATTTTTCACTGATTCTCTTACATTCAAATATCTTAGGTCAGTATGTTTTGATCTAGTTTTTACAGCAATACTAGTAGCTAACTTTATAGCTGCTTGGTTATCCTCATATACCATAATGGAATCTTTTACAGTTATACCCATGTCCAACAATAACTGTTTGTAGAAAAATCAAGTCAGTGCATAATAATGATAGACATGAAAATTCTGCTTCCATCGTGGATAAACTAATATGCTGTTGTCTGATTGACCTCCATCCTATTAGTGTCTTACCAAATAATATAGCCATCCCAGATGTTGATTTTCTAGTGTTTATATCAGTTGCAAAACTTGCATCTGCATAAGCACTAAGACTCAAATCACCCTTTGGTTCTATATATAATGCATGGTTTATTGTTCCCTTAAGATATCTCAATATTCTTTTTAAGATTTCCAATGACATTCTTTTGGATCTGAATTAAAACGTGCCAGCTGATTTACACTATAAGCAATATCTGGCCTTGACCAATTGCTTATATATGATAAGCTACCAATCAAAGATTGATATATGGACTTATCAAATTTGGGACTTTGATCATTAGTTTGGCAAACTTCCTGACTCATTGGAGTCTTTGCCGGTTTACAAAGTTCCATCTTATAAGTTTTAATTAATTGGCAAATTTTATCTTCTTGAGATATCTTAAAACCATTATTTGTTTTATTTATTGTCAATCCTAGATACCTTTTAATTTCACCTAAATGCTTTATTTTTATCTTTTTGGCTAATAATGACATAATCTCATTAGCTTCATTATTAGTCTTAGTTATTAAAGCAATATCATCAGTAAATAATAACAATAATGACACCGTTCCATTATTTTCTCTTTTAAACACACACGGATCTGCTAAACCAGATTTAAAACTTATATTGTTTAACTCTTTCACAATATATTGGTTCCACTCAAACCCAGATTGTTTCAACCCGTAAAGACTCTTTTTGAGTTTCCAACAATCATTACTATTGACTTTATTGTCATTTATACCAATTGGTATTCTTAAATATATAGTGTGCTGCAATGGTGCATGTAGATAAGCAGTTTCTACATCTAAATGGTTAATGACATAGTTTTTCTTAGCTGCCCACACTAATGCTGCTCTTAAAGATGTAGCTTTAAGGCTTGGCGCAAAAACTTCATCGTAATCAGATGCAGTTTGATTAAATCCTTGAGCTACTAACCTAGCTTTATGGGTAACAGTCCCATCATTTCCAGTTTTTACTTTAAATATCCATTTGCACCCAATGGATTTTTCTCCTGGAGGTAATTTGGCATCTTCATACACTTTCATTACCTTTAATGAATGTAGTTCTTTTTCCATTGCCTTTTGCCAATTCTCCTGATCCTTAGCAGGATACATCCTAAGTTCATCTACACTAGTTGGAACTTTAGTTACTTGGCAAACTATACTTGCTTGATACCTATCAGGTGGTCTAGTTACACGTGTAGTACGTCTAGGTATTATAGGACTTACAGGTGGACTTTCATCTATTAATTGTTCTTGATCATGTAACTCTTCCTGATCAACTATTTCCTCTTGTTCTGGTCCTATTTGCTCTTCGTGGACTTCTTCTTTAATTGGACTCTTCTTATAGCTAATCTCATCTTTCTGCCTTTTGTAGGGTTCAATAAATACTTCATTATTTAAATCTTTCTCTAATCTATTCCATCCTACATGTTCTAGGAATTTTGCACTAGCACTGGTGTAAACTCTAGATGTTCCTGGTTCCCAGAATCTATAGGATCGATGATAAGAGGTGTAACCTACAAAAATCAATCTTTTAGCTCTATGCTGTCCTTTGTATCTAAGTTGTGTAGGGATATGCACCCATGCTGGTGCTCCAAATGTGTGCATGTAACTTAAATCAGGTTTTTTACCATGCCACAGTGTGAATGGTAATTCACCTGTTGTTGAATTAACAACATTATTTAACATATGATTACCACACATTATTGCTTCTCCCCATAAATTGTCAGGTAATCCTGAATCAGACATCATAGTTTGTGCCATTGATTGTAATGTTTGGCCTCTTCTCTCTGTAAAGGCATTATGTTGTGGTCTATATGGTGCAGACATTTTATGTTGAATACCTAACAGTCTTAATCTGTTTTGGAATTTATGATTTGTAAATTCTGTACCATTATCTGTGATGAGAGTTACTAATTTCTTTTTAGTTTTTCTTTCAGCGAATTTTAACCAATTAAATAGATTTTGATATGTTTCAGTTTTGCTCTTCATTAAATAGCAAAACCCATATCTAGAATAGTGGTCCATTATACTTAGTATATTGCGAGCTCCTCCTACACTTGGTTTTTTCGGACCTATTAAATCAGCAAATACTATTTCTAAAGGCTCTTTAGTAGTAAATCCATCAACTCTATTAGCCGGTATAACCCTGCTCTTACTTTGATTACAGGCATTAAATTGCAAATACTTATTACAAGATTTCAAACTTATTCCCTTAGACAATTCAACAGTTTTCTTAAGCATTTTAAAATTTAAATGCCCTAGCCTTCGATGTAACAAGTGAATACATTCGTCATGAGGTTTCTTATTTTCATAAATTGTGTTAGCCACCTTTAAACCATCATCATTTAACACATATAATTCACCTCTTAAAGATGCAGTAATTCTCTTATCTTCTTTTTCAATGATGCAGTTATCTCCCTTAAATGTAACTACATATCCTAGTTTAACCAAAATTCTAACTGAAATTAAATTAAACTTAAGTTATGGTACATATAACATTTTTACATTCTCTTTTATAAAAGAACAATATGCTATACCTTCACCTTTAGCTTTCAGTTTCCAGCCATTGGCTAACGATATCTGCTGTTTACTCTGGGACATTTTTATAAACTTTTTGTTATCATTTGTTATACAATGGGATGCCCCACTGTCAACCACCCATAAATTATTTCTTACAGCTCCGTTAGTATACATGGCTAACTCTAAATTTTTATGTAGTCTTTGATGATTTTTAGTATTCTGGCCAGCGTTCTGGCGTTTTGCCTTCTTACAAAATCTTGCCAAATGTCCTCTTCCTCCACAATTAAAACACTTTTTAATTGCGTATGCAGTAGGAGATTCATTATCTTCTTTTTGAGGTTGCTCCCTCCTTAATTCATCACTTTCATGCCTTCTTCTGGCCTCTTCAATCAATCTGCCAGTTATATCAGTTAAAGTTAAATTGTCCTTTGGCAAAATTTCAAGTGAAGTTACGTAGTTATCATAACTTTCATCAAGGGAAGATAGAATTATATAAACTTGATGTTGTTCAGAGAATATAAGCTCTTTCTCGTGTAATTCTTGGAAAATGCTTTGCATAGTTTTTAAATGACTCTGCATATCACCATTTGTTTGGAGATGTGTCCTGAAAAGCTTCCGTGTTAGATTTATGTGAGCACCAATATTATCTCAAACATAAATTCTCTTCAGCTTCTGCCAACACCCAAAAGCCGTTTTCTCTCCGTGGATATAAACAAGCTGTTGATCAGTTAAGGTTAACGCAATTATGCAAATGGCTTGTTGATTTTTATGCTTAAATTCTTCTATCTTTAGTCTGTCTTCCTCATCCTCTGGATCCCATTCTTCTACGTTTGGTGGATTTTCAATTATGTTCCACAGACCTTCACTTCGTAGAAGTAGACTACATTTTGTAGACCATGATACATAGTTTGTTCCATCCAGCTTGGATATAAGGGACAAACTTTGTAGATTGACTTGTGCCATGTTTTCTTATATGGATATAAAAATATAATTAATAAAACACAGCTGTCTGTTTACTGTAATGTATAACAACACAAACTCTCACTTTTTACATAAATCTGTTGTAACCTAGTTAAACTGACTTTGCAGCCTCTGGGCCCATAACCAGTGTTAAGCCTGGGTTCCCCAACCAGGGTTAGGTAGACAAGCTAAACAGAATGTGCAGCGTTAGTCAGATAGGCACACAGATAAATGAGTGAGCTAAGTTTGTATATTTATTAACATACAGCAAAAATAACAGATACGCTTGTGCAATCAAGAATATAGTTTATTCCAGTATAAGTTTATGGCATAGTCAAATAACAGTCCAATATTCATTTACCATGTAGTCAGTCCATTCAGGGGTATTCAGTAAGCAAAGTCCACGTAGAATATCCTATGTCAGTTCACTTATAAATCAGTCCTTTGTTGTCTCTCCCGTTCGAGCAATGCAGTCTTGATTCCAAGCAGTAATCAGGCATCATCAAAGCCAGAGAGAGAGAGCAAGCCGTAGTCTTGCTACTTTTATATTGTTTTCTTAACCACTCCTTTAATTGCTATTTCACAGTTAAAGCTGTATACACTCTAACATACACTAACTATGATTCATAGTTATTATTTCACCTAAACCAGTTAGGGTGAACAATGTTATCCCTAACAGGTATCACCACCCTGTCACCCCACAAAATACAGCCCTTCTCGATAGACAGTTCAGTCTGTCGGGTGCAAAATGGTTTAAAAGTCTCAGTTTTGTGCTCTTCCAGCCAGCCCTTACCTACCCAATGCAGAATGCGAGCTGTCAAAGGGTCTTTCGCAGTGGCTCTCGCGACGTCCGCTGTGGATAGCGGTAGGTTCAGCCAGGCCTTAAGTTGGAGTGTGGAGATGGTGGAAACTGTGTCCACTTCTGTGATGGGCAGCAGGGAACGGCTCAGGGCGTCGGCATGGGTGATGTTCTTTCCTGGGCAGTGGATCAGCGTGTAGGTGTAGGCAGCGAGGAATTCAGACCACCTCGTCATTCTTGGTGACAGAATGTTTGGGGTTGGCTTGTTTCCTGCTTGGATCCCTAGCAGGGGTTTGTGATCAGTGATGATCGAAAAAGTTCTGCCATAAAGGTACTCATGGATTCTTTTGACTCCAACGATGATTGAGAGGGCTTCTCGGTCGAGTTGGCTATAATTTCGTTCTGATTTGGAAAGCGTTTTTGAATAGAAAGCAACTGGTGCCTCTCTGCCACCTGGTAGCTTTGGCTCAGGATGGCGCCAATTCCAAAAGACGATGCATCACAGGTGACCGTCAAAGGCAGGGTGTTGCTATACTGGATTAAAACGGTATTAGACGTTAATCGGTCTTTGATACCTTGAAATGCTGCTTGTTCCCGGTGGCCCCATTTCTAGATGGTTTTTTTGTCTAATAATCAATGTAAGGGTTCTGCATGGTTGCCTTATGGGGCAGGAATACATTGTAGAAATTTATGAGACCTAGGAATGCTTGAAGGTCAGTTTTGTTCCTAGGTCTAGGTGCATCTTTGATTGCCTTTATCTTTTTTTCGGTGGGGTGTATCCCTTGTTCATCTATTAGGTAGCCCAGAAACTCGACTTGGTTGGTGGCTAAATTACATTTCTCTCACTTTACCTTAAGGCCTGTGTCTCTAAATCTTCTTAAGATTTCTCTTAATCTGCTCTCTAGTTGGTTGGCTTTTTTTGCTGACACCAGAACATCATCAAAATAAGGGACGACTCCCTTGATTCCATTTAGCAGGTGCTCCATGAGGCTTTGGAACACGCCTGGGGCAACGCTAATGCCGAACTGGAGACGGTTATACTTGAATGCCCCTCTATGTGTCACAATAGTCTGTGCCTCTGCGGTAGTGGAGTCAACAGGTAGCTGTTGGTATGCTTGTGCGAGATCAAGCTTTGCAAAAAAATTTCCTCCCCCTAGGGAGTGCAATAAGTGTTGCACTACCAGTACTGGGTATGCGCTTTGTTGGAGTGCATGGTTTAGGGTTGCCTTATAGTCTCTGCAGATGCGCACTGACCCATCTGGTTTTTTGGGAGTCACGATGGGTGTTTCCCACCTGGCATGGTCGATTGGCTCTAACACCCCTTGTGCTATTAATTTGTTTAATTGTTCGTCAATTTTTGGTTTTAAGGGAAAAGGGACGCTTCTGGCTTTTAACCGGATGGGGGGGATTTTTGGATCTAGGCGAAACGAAATTGGGGTCCCCTTGTACTTACCTAGGGTCCCATCAAAAACATCTTGGAATTCTTGTAACAGGCTCTCTTCCCAGTTGGTTGCAGCAATATGGTTTATCCCGGTCATCCCGATTCCCAGGGGCGCGAACCATTCAATTCCTAGCAGGCTAGGGCAATCGCGGTCGGCGATGGTCAGAGATAAGATTTCGGCATGATTTTTAAATTCGATGAGGAAAAGTCCAAAGCCCAATACTGGAATTCGATTTCCTTGGTAGTCTTTTAAAATTAGTCTTTGTTTTGTAGTTCTTTTTGTTTGATGTCTGGTATCAAGCGCCATATTGTATTCCAGAATACTATAGATAAAAAGGACCCGGAGTCGACTTCCATCTCACAGGGCTTCCCCTCGATGTTCACCTCTATCTGGACCTTTTTTCCGTTTTCCGCCCTGGCATTTCCAGTGGTTACCATCTGGTGCGTTTCCTCTCTTTCACTGGTTCTTTTGCTTTGGTTCCATCTGCTTCCAGCTTGTCTCTCTTCATGTCTGGGGGAGGGGGTGCTGCTGTGTCTTTTAGGACTATAGCTCTTTTTGTTTTGGCAGACCCTTTCAATGTGCCCCCGTTTGTTACAAGCCCTACAGATTGCATCTAGGAACCTGCATTCAGATCGTGGGTGGTTGCCTCCACATCCAGCACACTGAAACTCCCGCCTGTTTCTTCTCTTTTCCCGCCATTTCTTGTCTTATTGAAGTCTATGGACATCTTCATTTTCGTCTTCAGTGTCGCTTTGGGATTCGAGATCTTTGTAGTGGGCGGTCACTGTGGGCTGTTTCTTACTTCCCTCTGCCTTCTTCTCTCTGGCTTGGTTTGCAGGATCTGGATTTGAATTCATCTGGCGCATGGTGGCTGCGGATTTCTTTGCTGCTTCGGTGGCGGCGGCTTCTGCAATAGCCTCAGCTACGGTTATGTTTGCTCTATTCAGCAGCTGACTCTGAAGTGTAGCATCCTTTAACCCGAGGACCACGTGGTCCCTCATGGCCTCGTCCATGTTCTGGAACTCGCAGGCTCCTCCGATGTGTCTCAGGGCGGCTATAAAATCTCCAACGGTTTCATCTTCTTTTTGGTCTCTCTTGTAGAACTTGTGTCTTTTTATCAAGTTGGAGACCACAGGTACGTAATGTGCTCGGAGCATTCTGCTCATCTCAGGCCAAGTCATCTATTTGACATCTCTTGGTTTGGCTAGTGCCTTTGCCATTTTAAAGACGGCTGGTCCGCAGTCTGCTCTTAATCCAGGTTTCACTCAGTCTGTATGTACACTTTTGCTTCTTCTTGCCTAAGTGTGGGACTTTACTTTTCTCTACATTGAATTTCATTTTGTTAGATAGGGCCCAGTATTAAAGTCTGTCAAGATCCATCTGGATCTTAAGCCTATATTGGCCAGAATAGCCAACATCTAGGGTGTTGGCTATTTGTGTCACCTTTGTATCATCTGAAAATTGGTAAGTTCCCCTTTTATTCCCTTATCTAAGACATTTATGAAGAGTACTGGGGCTAAGACAGAATCTTGTGGTACCCCACTGCTTATTTCCCCTTCATGTACACATAATCCTACTAAGGACTATTCATTGAGTATGGTTTGTCAGCCAGTTACAAATTCATCTGGTGGTGACGCTATTTATCTCAGTTGTTTCTAGCTTACCAAGAAGTAGGTTGTGGTCTACTTTGTCAAATGCCTTGCTGAAGTCTAAGTAAACCATATCCACAGTCACTAGGTTGGAAAATGAAATAAGATAGAAATAAGATTAGTTTGGTCTGATCTGTTTTTAACAAATCCATGCTGGCTTCTAGCTATAACTTTATTGTTTCTAGATGTTGGTAGATCTGTTTTTTTTTTCCCCCAGTATCTTCCCAGGTATTGATGCTTGGCTGATTGGTCTGTAGTTTCCTAGGTCTGATTTTTGTTTTCCTTTTTGGGAGATGGGAACCACATCATCTCTTTTCCAATCCTCTGATAATTTCCCGATGCTCCAAGATTTTTGAAAGATATGGTTCAGTGGTTCTGAGATAATATCTGCCAGCTCCTTTAAAACTATGGGATGTAATCTGTCAGGTCCTAACGCTTTATATTCCTCAACATCAGACAGATGTTCAAATTTTTTTTTGCTTATTTTAACTTTTATTTCTAATCTGTCTTTTACAGTTATGTTTTTGCTAGGTTGGCCTATGGTCTCTTTTTGCGTGAAGACCAATAGAAAGAATGAGTTAAGCAGCTCTGCTTTCTCTCTGCTGTCTTGTTATTTCTTTGTCGTCTTCTCTCTTTAGTATACTTTTAGTTTGGTTACTGTGCCAAACCAGAAAGTTATAGAGGTACAGACAACAGACTCAATAATTCCTCTGTGGAACTGGATCAGCAGCTCCTTGGGCAGCCTGAGCTTTCTGAGTTGACACAGGAAGAACATGTGATAAATAGATATGAGATAGATAGATGATAAGCCAAGGGTCTTCAAACTGGAAAGTTTAAGACTTGTGGATTTCAACTCCCAAAATTCCTGAGCTGACATGACTGAAAAAAGAATTCTGGGATTTGAAGTCCACATGTCTTAAAGCTGTCAAGTTTGAAGACCCCTGTGATAGACGATGATAGATAGATAGGTAGATAGATAGATAGATAGATAGATAGATAGATAGATAGATAGATAG
>BLBF01000080.1:3157159-3195436 GCA_015471245.1 Laticauda colubrina | reverse complement strand
ATAGAATAGAATAGAATAGAATAGAATAGAATAGAATAGAATAGAATAGAATAGAATAGAATACTTTATTGGCCAAGCATGATTGGACACACAAGGAATTTGTCTTGGTGTAAATACTCTCAGTATACATAAAGAAAAAGTACAATCGAGAATCATAACATGCAACACTTAATGATAGTCATAGGGTACAGTCAACAATCAAATCATATTAGGAAACAATCAATATAAATTGTGATGCAAGCAACAAAGTTACAGTCATTCAGTCACAAGTGGGAGGGGATGCGTGATAAGGAGTGATGAGAAGATAAACAATAATAGTAGTGTACACTTTGTAAATAGTTGAACAGTCTTGAGGGAATTATTTGTTTAGCAGAGTGATGGCTTTTGGGGAGAAACTGTCCTTGTGTTCAGTTGTTCTGGTGTGCAGGGCTCTATAGCGTCATTTTGAGGGAAGGATTTGAAACAGTTTATGTCCAGGATGTGGGGAGTCTGTAAATATTTTCACAGCCCTCTTTTTGACTTGTGCAGGATACGGGTCCTCGATGGAAGGCAGGTTAGTGGCTACTGGTTTTTTTGCAGTCCTAATTATCCTCTGAAGTGTGTGTTTGTCCTGTTGGGTTGCAGAACCAAACCAGACAGTTATAGAGATGCAGATGACAGACTCAATCATTTCTCTGTAAAACTGGATCAGCAGCTCCTTGGGCAATTTGAGCTTCCTGAGTTGGTGCAGAAAGAACATTCTTTATATTCCAGAAATCTTCCATTACTACTCTAGTTTTGATTCTATAACAGACCAAAACTGACAAATGTCACAAATTTATTTAGTTCTTTAGATATTCTCTGCGGTCCTGGAAAATTCTGTGGCTCTTCAAACTGGGAATCACAAACTCTTCCTTTCCTCCTTCTCCTTTGTTTGTCCTGGCAGGATACAAACCCCTGGATTGAATCCTACAAAACTCACGAGAGAGAGAGGGCCCTTCAGTGCACCAGGCAACTCCTAAAGTTTGTTTCTGAAAATGTAAATTTTGATGTAAGTCACAGTTTGGGATGAGAAGTGAAATGTTTTCAAAGGGAAAAAAAACCCCAGAAAGTCCAGTTGCCTTTTAGAAAAAAGCACCTTTGGGATGTGACCAGGATGATACAAGGAGTGTTAGGTGTACGTGTGTTAGATGCTTGAGCGCTTGGTGCACGTGCATATGCTCGTGATCACCGAACCAGTAGTGGAAAAGGTAGGATCACATTGGTGCTTGAAGCAACTGTGGTTCTGTGATTCTAAGTTCTATCATTCTGGGATTCTCATATTCTATGATGCTATAATTCTAAGATTCTATGACTGAAAGATTCTATCATTCAGATTCCATGATTCAAAGATGCAAAGATTCTGTGATTCAAAACTTCTATGCCTCAAAGATTCAAAGATTCTAGAATTCAGAGATTCTAGGATTCAAAGATGCTATGATGCTATGATTCTATGATTCTGCGCTTTGAAGAACCAAAGATTCAAAGATTCTATTATTCAAGGATTCTATGATTCTATTATCATGATTCTAAGATTCTATTATTCTAAGATGGCTATGATGCTATGATTCTGAGATTCTATGATTATGGTTCGATGATTCAAAGATTTTGTTATTCAAAATCTGATGATTCTATGATTCAAAGATTATGATTCGAAAATTCTATAATTCAAAGATTCAAAGATTCAATAATACTATGATTCTATGATTCCAAAATATATGATTCTAAGTTTTTATGGTTCTATGGTACATATTCTCTGATTTCAGCTGGCTGAAAAGTTCATGGGCCCCTCCCCAATTTTATTTTATTTTTTATTTTATTTTATTTGTTTTGTCAATTGCTTACAAGATAATAGGTATAAGTAACAACATAGTTATGAATACATGGATACATATAAGAAAAATCAAAGAAACAATAGGACAGGGATGGTAGGCACATTGGTGCACTTATGCACGCCCCCTACAGACCTCTTAGGAAAGGGTGAGGTCAATAGTAGAAAGTCTAAGGTTAAAGTTTTTGGGGTTTGGGAAAGAAACCACACAGTCAGGAAGAGTATTCGAGACATTGACTACTCTGTTGCTGAAGTTGTATTTCCAGCAATCAAGTTTGGTGCTGTTAACCTTGAGTTTGTATCTATTGTGTGCTCTTGTGTTGTTGTGGTTGAAGCTGAAGCTGAAGTATTCATTGACAGGTTGGACATTGCAATGTATTTATATACTATACTTAGATCGGACCGAAGGCAGCATAGTTTCTCGGTCTAGAATTTCAAATCTGGTGGCATAAGGTATTCTGCAATGAGTAGAGGAGTGGAAAACTCTTCTTGTGAAATATTTCTGGACTTTCTCAACTGTACTAATATCAGATAAGTAATGTGGGTTCCAGACTGATGAGCTGTATTCGAATATAGGTCTTGCAAATGTTTTGTATGCTCTAGTTATTAGCGTAATATTACCAGAGAAAAAGCTACGTAGGATTAGGTTAACAACTCTTAATGCTTTTTTGGCTCTGTAGTTACAGTGGGCTCTAGCACTTACCTTTCTTCTTTTATGATCTTTTTTTTAATCTTTCTCCTCCTTTTTCCTTCATTTCATTAGACCACTGCTGACTTTGTTTTGCTGGGACAGCTGGTGGCTTTGCTGGCCCTGCACATTGGTGACAGCAGCAAAGAAGTTGGTCAGATGTCTGCAGAGGCCGCCTACCACCTCCACCACCTCATCATGAGCAAAATGGGTGAGAAATTGGGACTCCAAGGGAAGACATGCTGCAAGGAGCCCAGGGATGTGCACTGCCCAGGAGACCATTTGGTGGCACAGCCTGTGTGGTGTGGCCAAGACCCTGGTCATTGAGCTGGGCAAGATGTCTGGAATTTGCAGTTGATATTGGCACCTTTTAGGGCCATGGGTCATTTCTCACATTGTGGGTCAGTTAGGCTAAGCTTCTGCAATCATCCAGTCTTGGCACATTGATTGTGTCTTAGCATGTTTTGCAAAGCCACATTTTAGTCATTGGGTGGCTGGGTGTATTGCAGGAAGCGAGAAAATGGCTAACTGGTTACTGGTGGTCTGGGCAGTGTTAAGGAAAGGAGCTAAAGAGTGCTTATCATAAATTATATGTTAGTTTTATAGTTTGTTAGATTTTGCAGCAGAAATTCAAATCCAGAAAGCACACATAGATGACTGATTTGGCAGGATTCATTAACTTCTTTATATACATAATAACATTTGAAGTAATGTTTACAATACCAATAGTAGATTTTTCCAACACAACACAAGCAAAATACAAGGAGCAGCTTCAGATTTCAGAGCAGAGAGTAGAGACAAGCCACAGCCAGACACTCTCTTTAAGTTTCAGTTTCTAATTCAGCTCCCATTGGCTGACCTTGTTATCCATGTCTCTGCCAGTTCATGAATATTCTGACATAGTTTCAACCCCATTTTATGTGTCTTCTAATTTTTAATTGGGAGCCATCTACAATCGGTTGAAAGATGGGCAGTTGTATAAATGCTTCACATAAAGTCAAGGATAGGTTAAGTTTGGCTAGTTGAAAGCTTTACCCAGTGGTAACTTTAAGACATGTGGATTTCAACTCCCAGTATTCCCCAGGCAGTATGAAATCAATTCCGAACTCAATGCTTCATTTGCACATCAGGCAAATATAGTCTAGTTTAAATCTGGTTAGATTCATTCATTCATTCACTTGTTCATTCATTCATTCATTCATTCATTCATTCATTCATTCATGTAATTTGTTTCTTATGTAACCCTATTTTTTTCCTCTACTTAAAGTCCAACCTACTCTGTTAACCAAGAAAAGGGATTATGGTAATCCTTGGCTTACAACAATTCAATTAGTGATTGTTCAATGTTACAACAGCATGGAAAAAAGTGACTTAAGATCGTTTTACACACTTACAAACATTGCAGCATCCCCGTGGTCATGTGATCACCATTTGGGTGTTTAGCAACTGACTCATATTTATGACAGTTGTAATTAACAGCCGTGTTGCTAACTTAACAACTGCAATGAATTACTTAACCACAGAGGCAATAAAAAAAATGTGATGTGGAGCTAAAGTCACTTAACAAGTGTCTCGCTTAGTGACATGAATTTTAGGCTGGATTGCTGTCGTAATTCAAGGACTACCAGTAATTGAGCCACTAAAGTAGTCATTGTTACTGTTTCGTTCCTGATCAGTAAGAGAAGGGAAAGGAATAGCAGTGGATGATGAAAAAAATTATGTTGGCGGAAGTGATGCAGCCGTTGAAGCTCTGCCTGATTTTTTTGATGTTCATCACACTGTAGTAGCCACCAAACAGAAGCATACTTTGTGGGCATACCCAAATGTAAGTGCCCTGATGCCTTGTAAAGTGTTGTGTGCATGTGAGAGAGAGAGGGAGTGAAGAAAGAGAGAAAGAAAGAGAGGGGGGGAGAGAGAGAGAGAGAGAAAGAGAGAGATAATGAGAAAGAGACAGGGGGAGTAAAGGGGAGAGAGAGAGGGAAAGAGAGGGAGGGAGAGAAAAAGAATGAGAGAGAGAGAGAGGAAAGAAGGAAAGAGAGACAAAGAAAGAAAAAAGAAAGAGAGGGAGGGAGAGGGAAGGAAAGAAAGAAGCCATGCCAGGCTTAGCATTTCCTTCCTAGCAGGAGTTTTTGCCACTCTTCACAGCAAGGCTGAGTTCAGCCTGCCATTTTTTCCTTTACAAATGTTCCTTTAGCAAAGCCATCAGATCAACATGGTATGCCCATGAACCATGTGCATGCGCGCGCACGTGCACACACACACACACATACACCACTGGGTCTTATGATGGTGACAGGTAATGGGAGTTGGGGGAGGTTCTTAGTGGTCTCTGAGCTTGGCTGATTGCTTGCAGATGTTTCATTACCCAGCTAGGTATTTGTACCTGTCAACAGCGGTGTCCCCCAAGGCAGTGTTCTAGGAGCAACTCTCTTCATACTCTACATAAACGACCTCTGTGATCATATTAAGAGCAACTGCGTTCTCTTCGCTGATGATGTAAAGCTATTCAACACCACAGATAATACTGCCACCCTTCAAAAGGACCTTGACTATGTATCAGAATGGTCAAACAAATGGCAACTTCAAATCTCAACAAATAAATGCTCTTACATATTGGCAAAAAAAATCAGAAAATAAAATACAAGCTGAATAGTCAAGACCTTGTTGATGATCCAAACTCTGTCAAGGATCTTGGAGTACTCTTCTCTAATTATCTAAGTGCTAGGGCCCACTGTAACTACATAGCCAAAAAGGGGTTAAGAGTTGTTAACCTAATCGTATGTAGCTTTTTCTCTGGTAATATTACACTAATAACTAGAGCATACAAAACATTTGCTAGACCAATACTCGAATACAGCTCATCAGTCTGCAACCCACATTACGTGTCTGATATTAACACAGTTGAGAAAGTCCAGAAATATTTCACAAGAAGAGTTCTCCACTCCTCTACTTGTTGGAGAATACCTTATGCCACCAGATTTGAAATTCTAGACCGAGAAAACTATGCTGCCTTCGGTCCGATCTAAGTATAGTATATAAATACATTGCAATGTCCAACCTGTCAATGAATACTTCAGCTTCAACCACAACAACACAAGAGCACACAATAGATACAAACTCAAGGTAAACAGCACCAAACTTGATTGCTGGAAATACGACTTCAGCAACAGAGTGGTCAGTGTCTCGAATACTCTTCCTGACTCTGTGGTTTCTTCCCCAAACCCCAAAAACTTTAACCTTACACTGTCTACTATTGACCTCATCCCTTTCCTAAGAGGCCTGTAGGGGGCGTGCATAAGCGCACCAATGTGCCTACCATCCCTGTCCTATTGTTTCTTTTTCTTATATGTACCCATTTCATGTATTCATAGCTATGTATATACTTATACCTATTATCTTGTAAGCGATTGATAAATCAAATAAATAAATAATAAATAAAATAAATAGGTAACATCAGTGCTAGAAGGGCTTGGGGTTTATAGATAGGAGGAGCAGAAGGAGTAGGAGGATAAAAGAGGGAGAGAGAAAGAGGGAGGAAGTGGAGGGAGGAGATGGGAGAGAAAGAGGGAGAGAAGGAAGAGGAGGAGGAGGAAGACTGTGGAGTCCTTGTTGCTCTCTGAGCTTTGTTGTTTTCTTGAGCACTTTTCATGACCCAACTAGATGACATCATCAGCACTAGAAGGGAGGGAGCTTTTCTCTCTCTTTCTATACAAGGGTTTTTGCCTTGTCAGTATTGATGGTCATTAACACTGATGATGTTACCTAGTTGGGCAATGAAACATCCGCATGAAAACCACCAAGCTCCGAGAGCACCAAGCACCCTTCCGGTCAACCCTGAGCTACAAATCTTCTATTCTATTGGAACTACTGAACTAGCAGGCGTAGGAAGGATGTTCAGAAGTTCAGAATGCCAATATCTGACATTGTGTTCTTTTCCTCCCCACAAAGCTAAAGAAATGGACATGAAGAGAAAAAACAAGAAAGGAAACATCGTGAAGTGGCTGAGGGAGGACTTCATTTCGGGCCCAGCAATATTTTATGACATCTCCAAAATGGCGAAGGTATGTTTAGTTCAGCCTTTTGCCTTGCTTCTTGTTGACCTTCTTTTCAGTCCTCCTCATGACCTGGTGATACTCAAAAAAGTCAACGTAACAGTGAGGACGGCATGCTTCAAAGGCTGCAGTTTGGATGTCCATCCCCCACAATCTCCAGGAGCAGGCATGTGCAACTGCCATGTTGGCTTCTTTGACCTACCTCCTAATTTCAGGTGACGGATGACATGAAATAAAGCCCTGCCTCTCTACAGGGTGGGCTATCCCCAAACCTGGGTCAAAGCCTCTGGCTTGTCAAGAGAAGGGAGTCAAACCCTGATGCATCTCTGAATAGTCTTCTTTTCTTCTTTCCAACAGGCCTTTGGTGAGCATCTCACCCCCTCCCAGTTAACAGATGTGATCCTGAAAGCCCTCGAGGCAGTCAAAAATATCAACAAGAATCTTTCGCAAGCTGCCGGGATGCTCTTGAATTCCTTGATGGAGGAATGTGGAATGGAGATGGAGGAAGTAAGAAAATTGCAGGATTTGGACTGAAAGGGATGTAGGAGATTTTGTAGTAAACAAGGAGGAGAATGGGCGAGACCTTGTGTTTCAAGTCCCACTTGGTGACACAACTTTGGCTGGTTTTAAGAAGGCTAGGGGTAGATGGCAGACACCAAGAGACCTCAGGGCTGTCAATAAAGTTGGGTAAACCTTCCAAAAGAAGGTTAGCAAGAGGCATTTTGGGTTCAATGGTGGTCATAAGTTGAGGACTACCTATATACGTTGGATAGTATGTTTTGGGAGTCGGCAGTCACAATTTGATGATGATATTTGGCCCCATTTATAGAGAGTGTCTGCCCATCTATCATGGCCAGTGAAAATTTGGTTCAGTGCTGTCCATATCACATGGGGCTGGACAAATCAGGTGTTTTTTCAAAAATGTCAGGCAAACTTTGACATTGTGGGAGCCAATTTTTCCCCAATGGGTGGGAATTATCACCACTACTGCAACTCCAGTGGAGACCAATGATGGATCTCATCCTTCTAATCTCTTGTTTTGCTATAGCTACCGATGATCCTAAGGGGAATGTACATGTGTCTCCCAAATATTTTGGACTCTGCCACCAAGGAAGATGTCATAAAAGCAGTGTGCCACCTGGCTTCGAAAAGGCCAAACCGAGTGGTGGATACTATCCTGGAGGTCTCGGTGGAGTGTGATGGGTGAGAAGAACCTCAAGGAGAGGTGCCTCCTGTTCTCTGTACCCTACGGAGATTCTCAATCCTTTGTGATTGGGGAAAATACCTTTAGCTCAGGTGGAGGATGAGGGTGGAGGTTGGTGAACAGGTTTAACAGATAATCAGAGTTGGAAGGGACCTTGTAAGACATCTAGTCCAACCCTCCACCCAAGTGGGAGACCCTATACCATTTCTGACAAATGGCAGTCCAATCTCTTCTTGAAAGTCTCCAGTGATGGCCCTTCCACAACTTCTGAGGGCAACTTCTGTTCCATGGGTTGATTGTTCTCACTGTGAGAAAGTTTCTCCTTATTTCCAGGTTGAATCTCTCCTTGTTCAGTTTCCATCTATGATTCCTTGTCTGGCCTTCAGGTGCTTTGGAGAATAGCTTGACCCCCTTCTTCCCCCTGTGGCAGCCCTTTAAATATTGGAAGATGCTCTCCTGTCCCCCCTGGTCCTTCTCTTCACTAGACTAGCCAGGCCCAGTTTCTGCAACCGTTCATTGTATGTTTTCACCTCCAGTCCCCTAATCATCCTGGTTGCTCTTCTCTGTACTTTTTCTAGAGTCTCAGCCTCTTTTTTTATAATGTAGTGACCAAAACTGGATGCAGTACTCTAGGTGTGGCCTTACTAAGGCTTTATAGAGTGGTATTAGTACCTCCCTTGATCTCGATTGTATCCCTGTTGATACAACTAAGGACATCTCCACAACAAAACTCACAAGGCCATCACACAGCCCATTATACCAAAATCAACTCCATCAACCAATCAAGAGGCAGCAGCGCAACCAACCAGCCCAGCTCACCAGCCCCCACTACCAGTATATTTAGAGAGACAGCAGCTCCGATCACACACTGGTTGCACTGGCACTAAGCCAAAAGCACCAGCCTGAGGATGGCGAGTGGGACCTCGCTGAAACATTGCCAAGATACTCTTAATCTTACATGGGAAAAGACCCAAACACACCGAGACCTACATATATATATATGCTGTTCAGCTTCCTTCGGGTATTATCCCACGTCATTGTAGTTGTGCTTTTAAAGTTGTAGCAATGTTTCAGCAGAATCTCATCTACCATCATCAGGTTTCTGTATTCCAACTGGCTGGTAGTGCACGCATTGAAGAACACAAGAACTCAATCAAAAAAGAAGAAACAATCTCTTCCCTGGTCCAACACCTCAAAGCCACAGGACATGAGATTGACTTTAAAAAAATACCAGAACTATCACCAAAAATGAACAGAATAATCAGAGAAGCCATAGAGATAGAAAAACACCCACACAGCATGAATAAACAAGAAGATACTTCCCGCCTACCAGCCATTTGGAAACCTGCCCTCATCAATAAACGAGTACCTAACATGAAGAATGACACCTGTCAGGCGGAGCTCCATTCAAAATCCAGGAAAGAAATACTTAGACTCTTTAGTTTAGAGAAAAGATATCTTTTACTGAAAGTGAAGTGGTAGCAACCAAAGAATTCTGAATCTGAGAATTTAGGTGCGCAATTCACATATAGAAAATGATGGAAATGTTCCCACCCCCAATAGTTCAACTGACACTTCCAATTAGAAGTTGTGGATATGATCATGTGGCATCTTCAGGTGATGATGAGGCCTCTGTCCGTTGACCTTGGCATAGTTTGATAACGGGTTGCAGTTGCGCAGAGAAAGAAGAAAGCTAAGCGAGAAATAGAAACCTAACTCTATCTTATGCTCCCCCCTTCCATTTATACATCAGACGAATGTAACTCCTCCAGCTCACTTCCCCAACTATTCCTACCTCCCTTTTCCACCCCCCCGTTACTTATGGCAGTCGAAAAGATGCAAAGCAATAGCAGAAGATCTTGAAGACTGACAACACCAGACCCACACCCACGAGGGCCACAAAACATGCTACCACCACACTTCCACGTAGAAAGCAGACTCACACCCACATAGAAGATGAGGCACAACCATGGACCAGAGCTGTACCACAGCTGCATCACTACTCGCTTCAAACCCCTGCAATCCATACATGGAGTGAACTGACACCCACCATGAAGATTTGGCACGACCACAAATGCGAAGTCAAACAACAGGATCACAGCTCACCAGCTCAAATCCCCCAGCAACTAAGACTAACCTGAGCACAACCAAGCCCCCACCTGAACAGAACAAACCCCCAGCCAATCAGAACACAGCCAACCCCCCTACCAATCAGAACACAGCCAAACCCCCAACCAATGAGAACACACCCCCACCCAATCAAAACACAGCCAAGCCCCCACCCAGTCAAGTCACACCCCCACTGGCAGTTAAAAAGAAAAAACAGCTGCAAGCTCACATTACTCTGAGAAGCACAAGGCCGAAGACACAGGCCTGAAGATGACGAATGAGATTTCGTCGAAACGTCGCCAAAATACTTCCAATTTTACATGGGAGAAAACCCGAATAACAAAAGATCCATATTTATATATATTTTAAGCTTTCGTGGGAACTTACATGTGTGCTGTTCAGCTTCCCTCGGGTATTATCCCAGGTCATTGTAGTGCTTTTAAAGTTGTAGCAACATTTCAGCAGAATCTCATCTGCCATTATCAGGCTTCTGTATTGAGTTTGTATGTGGGTCAGGGTCTCACAGCCGTTGGTTTTAAATTTGAGGCTAGCCTATTCCTGTGGCAGGATGTTTTTTTCTACATCCTGATTGGTTGGGAGTCTTGGTCTGTGTTTACTGGACTTGGAGTTTGTTTGATTGGTGTTTCTGGTTTCTTCTGTCTGTTTTGTGGCTTTGATTGGCTGGCAACACTTTGTTCCTGTATTGGAGGCTTTCAGTGCAGCTTGGCTTCGTGTGAAAGGACGGCTATTATCTATTAGGAAGCTAGGTTTCATCTGGGTGCCTGGTGGGGGGGTGTTTGAGCTGGAGGTATCAGAGGGAGTCTGTTTGTGCCCAGGTGTTTGCCTGGCATGTGGTGTGGAGATTTTTCTATTTGAGAGTGCAGGCTTCCAAATGATTGACAGTCTGGTGGAATCATCTCTTCTATTCATGCTTTCAGGTCTTTTTTCAATCTCTGTGGCTTCTCTGATGATTCTGTGGCTGGGGTTTTCTATACTGGCCAGGGTTTTAGTGCCATTGAAGTTGATGTTATGACCTGTGGCTTTCATGTGTTGGACTAGTGAGGAGGTGTGTTCCAGCTTTTTTATTGCATTTTTGTGTTCATCCAGGCAGGTACTTATTCGTCTATTGGTCTGTCCAATGTATGTGGCTGGGCATGATGCACAGGGAACTTCGTATATGCCTTGGTTTTCCATGTCAATTTTGTCTTTGGGGTTTTTAAGGATGGCTGCTATTTTTTTGTCTGTTTTGAAGGCAGTCTTGATGTGATTCCTGTGTAGTATCTTACTGATTTTGTCTGTAGTACCTCTTATGTAGGGCAGGACAGCTGTTCCATAGGTCTGTTGATTTGCTTGCACTTCACCTGGAAGTGAGCAGCAAAATCCACCCTCTACTTTGGGATAAGATAAAACAACTTACAACTTGGAGAGAAGCTGAACAGCGCACATGTAAGTACCCGCGAAAACTTAAAAAAACACATATACATATATATATTTGTTTTTCGTGGGTACTCACATGTATGCTGTTCAGCTTCCTTCGGGTATTATCCCATATCATTGTAGTTGTGCTTTTAAAGTAGCTACTAAACGTATCCTGAAAAGAACTGAAATGGCTCTACTCAGGAACGAGCTTCACAGTAAGAGATTCCAATTGGATCAGTTAATCAAAGATGTGCTTGCACTACACCTGGAACTGAGCAGCAAAATCCACCCTCTACTTTGGGATAAGATCAAACAACTTACAACTTGGAGAGCTGAAACTGAAACCACTTACAAAAATGAAAAACTCTTGAAGAAAACTAATGAAATTAGAACATGACAAGAAAGTCCCCATCAACTCACAACAACACCTGAAACAATTAGTATATAACATTTCCAACAGAGAACTCACCAAAACAGAAACAGATATCCCAACCAAAGGATTCAATTATGCCATAGCACCCAAAAAAATCCCCACAGAATCCATCATATGTGCAGTAGAATCCAGCCTAACGAAATTAAATACAGATGAAGCTGACAGAATAAGGCACCAGGTTACCAACATCCTATGCACAAGCAAACCACCCAAAAGCAACTTGCACAAAGACGAATTGAAAGCGCTACAAACCCTGAAAAATGATAACAGCATAATCATACTCCCAGCAGATAAAGGGAATGACACAGTAGTAATGGATAGAAAAGACTACGAAACAAAATTGACAGACCTACTCCAAGACTCCACATACAAACCTATAAACAGAGACATATCTGGAAAAATTAACCAAGAAGAAAATTATAACCAGCCACATAAGCAAAGAAATCCAACAGACGATCATCCCAAGAGAAAAATCTTCCAGATGCCCCAAATTATACGGCCTCCCAAAAATACACAAAGAAGGTGTTCTGTATAACTTGGAAGGTCCCAAGTAGTCTTTTCTGATTGGCCAGAAAGGCCAGTAAAGGATTGGTTCATTAGGAACCAATTCAAGGAGCCGCTCAAAGTCAGCAAAGTTAAAATAATGTCATTGGCTACAAGCCAGCAGGCAAGCCTCTGTATAAAGGGCTGACGCGGCTTAAGCCAATGTTCTGTTACTGTTTGCTGTTAACTAATAAAGAGTTATTTGTTGGAACCCGGTCTACCACGCGTCTTTTCCGGACGGAACAGAAGGCATACCTCTCAGACCCATAGTCAGCTCCAAAGGAGCACCACTACAAAACCTAGCTAAACACTTAGCAAAACAACTACAGCCCCATGCTTTAACCGCAGCTTCATATGTACAAAACTCATACCACTTATCAGAAATGATCAAAGATCTACACGTGGAACAAGAAGATCTGCTTGTAAGTTTCAACTTGGTTTCACTATTCACTCAAGTCCCGATAAAAGAAACTCTCGAAATCATCAAAAATAAATACCAACCAGCTAAACACCTCATGGAACTAACAGAACACTGCTTAACCAACACATATTTCATATACAAAGGACAAAGATACAAGCAAATTGAAGGAGCCTCTATGGGATCACCACTGTCACCTGTCATTGCAAACCTGTTCATGGAAGAATTCGAATCCAGAGCCCTGGCTAATGCCACCCACAAACCCAAACTGTGGCTAAGATACATCGATGACACATTTGTGATTTGGCCTCATGGAAAAGAAAACCTCAATGATTTCCTAACACACCTAAACAGCACACACCCCAAAATCAAGTTCACCATGGAAACGGAAATAAACAAACAATTACCATACCTAGATGTACTAATCCACAAAAGAACAGATGGCACACGAGGACACCTGTGGTTTTCATGTGTTGGACTAGTGAGGAGGTGTGTTCCAGCTTTTTTACTGCATTTTTGTGTTCATCCAGGCGGGTACTTATTCTTCTATTGGTCTGTCCAATGTATGTGGCCGCGCATGATGCACAGGGAACTTCGTATATGCCTTGGTTTTCCAGGTCAGTTTTGTCTTTGGGGTTTTTAAGGATGGCTGCTATTTTTTTGTCTGTTTTGAAAGCAGTCTTGATGTGATGCCTGTAGTATCTTACTGATTTTGTCTGTAGTACCTCTTATGTAGGGCAGGACAGCTGTTCCATAGGTCTGTTGATCTTCTAGGTCTCTATTATGTCTTAGTGTGTTTTTGTAGCTCAAGCTTGTGATTTTGTTTTTGTGGAAGCCGTTGGCTGTCAGTACTTTAGTCAGGGTACATAGTTCAGTCTTTATATGTGTCTTGTCTGCCAGGCGTTTGGTTCTGGTGATTAGTGTTTTGGCCACGGAATTTATCTGTGCTGTGTGGTGGTGGGATTGGGCGTTGAGGTTGAGGTTGGTGTGTGTTTTCTTCTGGTATACGGTGTGTCCTAGTGTTCCATCTGTTCTTTTGTAGATTAGTACATCTAGGAATGGTAGTTGTTTGTTTATTTCCATTTCCATGGTGAACTTGATTCTGGGGTGTGTGCTGTTTAGGTGTGTTAGGAAATCGTTTAGGTTTTCTTTTCCATGGGGCCAAATCACAAATGTGTCATCGATGTATCTTAGCCATGGTTTGGGTTTGTGGGTGGCATTAGCCAGGGCTCTGGATTCGAATTCTTCCATGAACAGGTTTGCAATGACGGGTGACAGTGGTGATCCCATAGGGGCTCCTTCAATTTGCTTGTATCTTTGTCCTTTGTATATGAAATATGTGTTGGTTAGGCAGTGTTCTGATAGTTCCATGAGGTGTTTAGCTGGTTGGTATTTATTTTTGATGATTTTGAGAGTTTCTTTTATTGGGACTTGAGTGAATAGTGAAACCACGTCGAAACTTACAAGCAGATCTTCTTGTTCTACATGTAGATCTTTGATCAGTTCTAAGAAGTGGTATGAGTTTTGTACATATGAAGCTGCGGTTTCAGCATTGGGCTGTAGTTGTTTTGCTAAGTATTTAGCTAGGTTTTGTAATGGTGCTCCTATGGAGCTGACTATGGGTCTGAGAGGTATGCCTTCTTTGTGTATTTTTGGGAGGCCATATAGTTTGGAGCATCTGGAAGATTTTTCTCTTGGTATGATCGTCTGTTGGATTTCTTTGCTTATGTGGCTGGTTATAATTTTCTTCTTGGTTAATTTTTCCAGATATGTGGTTGGGTCTGTGTTTAAAGGTTTGTATGTGGGGTCTTGGAGTAGGTCTGTCAATTTTGTTTCGTAGTCTTTTCTGTCTATTACTACTGTGGCGTTCCCTTTATCTGCTGGGAGTATTATTATGCTGTTATCATTTTTCAGGGTTTGTAGCGCTCTGAATTCACCTTTGTGCAAAAACACAGACCAAGACTTCCAACCAATCAGGTTGAAGAAAAAAGCATCCTGGGACAGCAATAAGCTAGCCTCAAATTTAAAACCAACGGCTGTGAGAGCCTGACCCACACACAAACTCAATACAGAAGCCTGATGATGGCAGATGAGATTCTGCTGAAACGCTGCTGCAACTTTAAAAGCACAACTACAATGACGTGGGATAATACCCGAAGGAAGCTGAACAGCATATATATATATGTTTATATAGTTGTTTATATATGTTTATATATATAGTTTTCTAATTATTTCTTCCATTGCAGGGGCAGTGAATATTTCTAGACTTTTCCAAAATGGGGAAAGAGGCTGATTTTTCCCCCAATCTATTTTTCCACCTCCACAGAACCGCAAGAGAGCTATGGAGGGCTCTGGTGGCAGATACATACGCCAACCTGAGGATCATGAAACCCCTCCTCAAAAGGCTCCAGGATGAAGACCCCAGCACAGAAATGACCGGAAGGAGAAATAGCAAATCCATCATGCCCATTGCGGTAAGCCATCGACCAGCAGCTCTGTTTTCATTTTATCTAGGTGTGGGACAGGCCTGAGGGAAGGGGGAAGGGGCTGAAGAGAAGAGTCACCTCTCAGGGGCCTCCCTATTAAGATCAGGTTGGAGGGAGGTAGTGGGCAAAGAGGTGGTGGCTGAAATTGGAGCAAATTTTTCTCCTGGTTGTCCCACATCAAAAGAGTTCCACTTTTGGATTCTGTGAACTAAGTAATCTGGTTTCCCTCCCAATTAGGAGGGTGTGTGTTGGATTCTAAAGAGAGGCAGATACTTTTCTCTCTGGGCACAATGGTAATCTATCTGCTGAACAAAACTGCATTGATGACAGGAAGGGCATCCGGCCAGTAAACATCCAACTCCATTCAGTTGCCCAGACTCCACCCCCTCAAGGGATTATGGGGTCATTAAAAGAAGATAATGAAGATGAATCTAAATTACCTGGTGAGCCCAAGGTGACTCTCCTTTCATCCCGTTTCTAGGCCACGAATGCCCTGTCCTTCATCCTCTCGTTACCTGATGCAACTGATGCTATCCAAAACAAATTCCCTCAGCTGCTCATTGCGCTGGTGACGCAGATTTATTTTCTCCTTGGAGCCAGCAAACGAGAGTCAAAACGATCAAACCGAATACTGGATAATTCCCAACAAATCAACTTCTTGGGGTAAGGAATCTCCACGGCCCAATCGGGATACTTTTATAACAGATAACAGATCATCAAAGTTGGAAGGGACCTTATAGGTCATCTAGTCCAACCCTCCCCAAGTGGGAGACCCTACACCATTTCTGACAAATGGCAATCCAATCTCTTCTTGAAAGTCTCAACTGATGGTGCTCCCACAACTTCCGAGGGCAACTTCTGTCCCATTGATTGATTGTTCTCACTGTCAGAAAGTTTCTCCTTATTTTCAGGTTGAATCTCTCCTTGTTCAGTTTCCATCCATTATTCCTTGCCTGGCCTACAGGTGCTTTGGAAAATAGCTTGACCCCTTAAGGCCTCCTCTATGTGGCAGCCCCTCAAATATTGAAAGATGCTCTCCTGTCTCCCCTGGTCCTTCTCTTCCCTAGACTAGCCATGCCCAGTTCCTGTAACTGTTCTTCATGTGTTTTAGTCTCCAGTCCCCTCATAATCCTGGTTGCTCTTCTCTGTACTTTCTCTGGAGTCTCAACATCTTTTTTATAGTGTGGTGAATAAAACTGGATGCAGTATTCTAGGTGTGGTCTTACTAAGGCTTTACAGAGTGGTATTAGTACCTCCCTTGATCTTTCTCCACAATTGTGTTGGTTAAGTTAGTCCCATGGTTGTTAAATGAATCTGGCTTCCCCAGCGACTTTGCTTATCAGAAGGTTGCAAAAGGGGATGGTGTGACTCATAAAGCGTGACTCATGAACTGTCATAAACATGAGCCAGTTGCCTATTGTCTGAATTCTGATCACATGGCCATAGGGATGCCACAACGGTTGTAAGGGGTGAAAAACGGTCATAAGTCACATTTTTCTGTGGTGTTGTAACTTTGTATGGTCACTAAACGAACTGTTGTAAGTCATAGTAATCAAGTTTAGGCACAATCGACCCCTGGTTGGCCCAAAGATACTGCCAACCATCATGGCTTGGTTCAATCATGGCTATCAGGAGGCAGATTGGCATCCAGGGAAGCCTGGGCTTTGCTGGGGGCGAGGAGATTGTCTGAATGATTGGCACTGACTCTTGTTCCTTTGTTTGTTTAGCACTGCAGTGCAAGCGGTCCAGAACTTGATTATGCGTGCTGGATACACGGAAGAATACAACACTTTGGGGATGCTGGGATGCTGGGAAATGCTATTTATCCCAGACAGTGTTTTTGAAGCTATTTTCCACCTGGTCCGGTAAGAAGTTGAAAGTCAAAAGAGCTTGGCTACAAGTTGCAGTGGGAAGAGGTTGGGAAGGGGAGAGGCAGAGACAGAGACAGAGAGAAAGAGAGGGAGAGGGAAGGTGAGAGGGAGAGGTATGGAAGAGGGAGGGAAGAGGAAAGGCAGAAAGGGAGAGAGAAAGAAAGGACAGGGAGGGTGAGAGAGAGAAGAGGGAGGGAAGGGGAGAGGGAGAGAGAAACAGGAACAGGGAGGGAGGGAGAGAGGAAGAGGAAAGGAAGAGGATAGATAAAGGGGGAGAGAGTAAGAGAGGCAGGGAGGGAAACAGAGGGGGAAGAAAGAGAGAGGGAAGGTGAGATAGGAGGAGAGGGAGTAGAGGGATAGAGAGAAAGAGGGTGGGTGAGAGAGGGAAGGAGAGGAACAGAAGCAGGGAGAGGGAGAGACAGAAAGAAAAAGTGAGAGAGGGGGAGGTAGGGAGAGAAACACAGGGAGGGAGGGAAACAGAGTGGGAAAGAGAGAGAGGGAAGGTGAGATAGAGGGGAGAACAGGGAGGGAAGGGTAGAGAAATAGAGAGGGGGGAGGGAGAGGAAAAGCAGATGGAGAGGGAGAGATAAAGGGAGAGAGGGTAAAAGTTTGAGAGAGGGAAGGTAAGATAAAGGGGAGGAGAGGGAGGGAAGGGGAGAGAGAGAGAGGGAGGGGGAGAGAGAGAGAGGGAGGGGGAGAGAGAGAAAGAGAGGAGAAATTCTGTAAATGGAGTATGTTAAGCCTGGGTTCCCCAACCAGGGTTAGGTAGACAAGCTAAACAGAATGTGCAGCGTTAGTCAGATAGGCACACAGATAAATGAGTGAGCTAAGCTTGTATGTTTATTAACATACAGTAAAAATAACAGATACGCTTGTGCTAATAAGAATATATTTTATTCCAGTATAAGTTTATAGCATAGTCAAAAACAGTCCAATATTCATTTACCATGTAGTCAGTCCATTCAGGGATATTCAGTTAGCAAAGTCCATGTAGAATATCCTATTGTCAGTTCACATAAATCAGTCCGTTGTTGTCTCTCCCGTTCGAGCAATGCAGTCTTGCTTCCAAGCAGTAATCAGGGATCATCAAAGCCAGAGAGAGAGAGAGCAAGCTGTAGCCTTGCTACTTTTATATGGTTTTTCATAACCACACCCACAATTGCTCTTTCACAGTTAAAGCTGCATACACTAACTATGATTCATAGTTATTATTTCACCTAAAACAGTTAGGGTGAACAATGTTATCCCTAACAGAGTATTTCATTCCATCTCTTTGTTGATTGATCGTTCAGATCATGATATCTGTAGCTTGGTTTATCTGATTTTTCCATATCTGATCCTTTAGGAACTTGTTCTCATTCTCTAAAGTGGAGCTCAAGGCGATGTTTAGACAGGCCAACATATACCTGCGCCATCCAGATATAAGGGAGAAGACAATCGGGATGGCTTTCTTCTCGGAGGTGAGAAGACATTGGGATGCACCCCAACATCCTGGAGGTCAAGGAAAGCTGCCCTGGGTCCGCAAGAACTTTCTGGTTAAAAGCTAGAAGTTGTGGCTGCTCCATCACTGGAGGTCTTGAAGAAGAGGCTGGGTAGCCACTTGTCTGAAATGGGAGAGGCAGGAGTGGGAGTCAAAAATCCCAGAAACCAGTTTACTGCCTGGTTGTTGGTTGGTGTGGCCATGGTGGGCATGGCCTACTAGAACTTCTGGGAGGGCCTTTTTTCGCCTTCCCCAGAGTTCAGAGGCTTCCCTTGGGCCTCTGGGAGGGTGAAAACAGCCTCCCCCAGAGTCCACAGGCCCTCCAGAAGCCGGAAACAGGCCCATTTCCAGAACTTCTGGTTTGGTCCATTTTTCCCCCTCCCCGATCCTCCACGCGGACCCTGCACTTACCTGCATCCAAAAGGGGCCATGTGGAAACTCCTGGGAGGGGTGGGTGGGGCGGGGCCAGCCAATCGGTTCAAATCCTGGTTTGGCGAATTAGATGTCAATTTAACATCCGGTTCTCTCAAACCGGTCCAAAACCGGCTGAATCCCACCTCGGGTAGCGGGTCTCCTGCTTGAGCCAGGGGTTGGGCTAGAAGACCTCCAAGGTCTTCTGTTATTCTGTTAATTGGTGGAATGGCTTGCCTCCAGATATTGTGGGAGGGAGGGAGGGAGAGAAGGAAAGAGAGGTGAAAGCAGGGAGGAGGGGGGAGGGAGGGAGGGGGAAAGAAGGGGGCAAAGGGGGGGAGAGAAGGAAGGAGGAAGGAAGGAGGGGGAAGGGTGGGAGGGAAGGAAGAGAGGAAGGGAGGGAGGGAGGGAGGAAGGAAGAGACAGGGAGGAAGGAAAGAAGGAAGGAAGGAGAGGGAAGGATCAGAGGGAAGGAAGAGAGGGAGGGAGGAAGGAAGGAAGAAAGGAAGGAAGGAGAGGGAAGGATTAGAGGAAAGAAGGAAGGAAGAAAGGAAGGAAGGAAGGAGAGGGAAGGATTAGAGGGAAGGAAGAGAGAGGGAGGAAGGAAGGAAGGAGAGGGAAGGATCAAAGGGAAGGAAGAGGAAGGAAGAGAGGGAGGGAGGGAGGGACACGTTGCTCATCAGAAAATCACAAAAGGGAATCCTATGACACTGGGACATTGTGACTGTCATAAATATTAACCTGCAAGTACCCAAAATTTGGTCGCAAGACGGTGTGGATGGTACAATGCTCATAAGTCTGAAAAATGGACGTGTCCCTTTTGTCAATGCTGTTCAACTTTCAATGGTCACTAAACGAGGACTATTTTCTACTTCCTTCGTCTTAATGAATGAATGTGGCATCTCCTAGTAGAGACTCTTAGGAAATTTCCCTTCCTTTGCTTTGCTAATGCTCAGTATCTCGACTCTTCTTCCTCAGCTGCTGTACCACCCGGAGGTCGCGCACTATTTTATGATGCAGGACATTCTGGATGTTCTTCACAAATGGATGAGCCAATCATATCTTCTTCTACAAATATTCAGTGTTCGTGGACTGGGATACCTACTTCAGCACCCCTTGGAGGTAAGAGAGGAAGTGACTGACTTTCCAGGGAGTAGCAGGTGTGACCTCACTCTCTGGGAAGTCTACAAGGCTGGGAGGGATAGAAGAAGGAGAAGGAGACAACCGCCAGAAAAAAGGAAGGGACAACCCTGGAAGATCTGAAGGATCCACTTGAAGACAGATCCTCTTGGAGAACGTCAGAAAGCAGAACAAGAAGCAAGGGATGGGAACTAACCAAGGAGAGAACGAACCTGTGATGACCCAGAGTGTAACACAAATGTCACAAAATCCAAAATGTAAATAAATGTCCTTTAGCACCTCCAAAATAATATTATCAATAATATTCAGTTAGAGAGAAAACGTACTCAAAAATAGTCTTAAAAAGAAAGCAAAACAGTCTGAACTTAATAAGCAGATAGAGGTGAAATTAAAAAAACAAACAAAGTACAATGATGACATTACCACAATGGAACAGGAGAAGTATTTACCAAATTCAAGGAGATAACAAGGCACAGTCTGTTGGAAAGACGCCAACCAAGATAACTTCAGACCAAAATAAAACACGTTTTGTTTCCAGCTTTTGCCAGTATGCAGGTCCAAACTCTTATTCAGTTGTCACAGCTGCAGCCCATGAAGAGGATCGAGGCCCTTTCCTCCCGAGGAGATCACATCTCTCCCTTATTCTCTCCTCCCTGTGTGCCCTAGGATGGAGCGGGGATGGTCATGGGTCCTCCTCTGAGTGCTCAGCTGGCCTCTGCCCTTCCCCAGCCTCCTCCACAACCTCCGGAGCCACACCTCCACTCCCTGTGGGCTGATCCTCCTCTCCCTCAGAGTCAGTCTCTGCCAGGGGCATGATACAACCCAGATCTAAGGAGAAATTTCCTGACACTGGAAACGATTAATCATTGGAATGACTTCCTCCAGAAGTTGTGGGTGATACAACATGGGAGATTTTCAAGAAGAGAGTAGACAGCCGTTTGTCCAGAGTAATATAGGGTCTCCTGCTTGAGCAGCAGGTTGGACAAGAACATCACCCAGTTCCTTTGCAACCCTCTGTTTCTATGTTCTGTGGGCTTCTATGCAGTGGTGGGATTCAAATTTTTTTACTACCAGTTCTGTGGGTGTGGCTTGGTGGGTGTGGCTGGGGGAAGGATACTGCAAAATCCCCATTCCCTCCCCACCCCACTAACCTGCTTTCCAGCTCCATTCTCCTGTTCAGGGCAACCAAAGAAGACCCAGCTGATCAGCTTGGACTTGGGAGACAGAGACTAGATGGGGATGAGGGCCAGTCAGAGCTGATATTTGCAATCAAAATTTCACACTACTGGTTCTCCAGAACTGGTCAGAACCTGCTGAATACCACCTCTGCTTCTTTGTGTTTGTCATGACCTCTTCTAACCTTAGAAAATTCCAGGGACTGTTTAATTGCTCATTTCTCTCCCTGCTTCATCCAGAACAAGATTTTGCAGCCCCTTCTACTACCTGTCATCAACTGTGCCAGCCATCCAGATAAGAGCTTAGCCAATGAAGCTCTAAGGACGTTTCAATTTGTCTTCCGACATTTGGATGTGGAAACGTATGGATACCAGGCCATCTGTCTGATCCCACACCTAGTGAAGTATTTTCCTGATGTAAGTCAGCCAAATCAACTATCCTCTTTCTTTCGCTCTTTTTCTCCCATCAAGATGGCCTGGGGACCACCTGCACAAGTCTAGCTTGATTGAAAATGCTTAGAAATAGTTCAGCCACAGTGGTGTTATGGTGATATAAAACAGTGTGTAGGCTTGCAGATGATCCTTGAGCCCTTCTAGAGACAGCTGGAGAGGTTTATTATTTATTTATGTTAATTGTTTACAAGATAATAGGTACAAGTAAAAACATAGTTATTAATAAATGGATACATATAAGAAAATTTTTAAAAAATATAAAAGAAACAATAGGACAGGGAAAGTAGGCACGTTGGTGTGCTTATGCATACCCCCTACAGACCTCTTAGGAAAGGGGTGAGGTCAATAGTAGGCAGTCTAACCTTAGTTTTTAGTGTTTGAGGAAAAAACCACAGAGTCAGGTAGAGGATTCTAGACATTGACCACTCTGTGGCTGAAGTCGTATTTCCTGCTATCAGGTTGGGTGCGATTAACCTTGAGTTTGTATCTATTGTGTGTTCTTGTGTTGTTATGCTTGAAGCTGAAGTATTCATTGACAGGTAGAACATTGCAATGTATGATTTTTATATACCATACTTAGATCAGACCTAAGATGGCATAATTCAAGGTTTTCTAGGTCTAGAATTTCAAGTCTGGTGGCATAAGGAATTCTACAACAAGTAGAGGAGTGGAGAACTCTTCTTGTGGAATATTTCTGGACTTTCTCAACTGTGCTAATATCAGATACGTAATGTGGGTTCCAGACTGATGAGCTGTATTCAGATACAGAAGGGACCTTGTAGGTGATCTAGTCCAACCCCCCACCCAAGCGGGAGACCCTACACCATTTCTGACAAATGGCAGTCCAATCTCTTCTTGAAAGTCTCAAGTGATAGCGCTCCCACAACTTCCGAGGGAAACTTTTGTTCCATGGGTTGATTGTTCTCACTGTTGGAAAGTTTCTCGTTTCCAGGTTAAATCTCTCCTGGTTCAGTTTCCATCCATTATTCCTTGTCTGGCCTTTGGGTGCCTTGGAGGATAGCTTGACCCCCCCCCCCTCTATGTGGCAGCCCCTCAAATATTGGAAGGCTGCTCCCCTGTCCCCCCTGGTCCTTCTCTTTACTAGACTAGCCAAGCCCAGTTCCTGCAACCGTTCGTTGTATGTTTTAGCCTCCAGTCCCCAAATCATCCTGATTGCTCTTCTCTGTATTTTTTCTGGAGTCTCAACATCTTTTTATAATGTGGTGATCAAAACTGCATGCAGTACTCTAGGTGTGGTCTTACTAAGGCTTTATAGAGTGATATTAGTACTTCCCTTGATCTTGACTGTATCCCTCTGTTAATACAATTTAGGATTGCATTAGCTTTTTTGGCGGCGGCTGCACACGGCTGGCTCCTATTTAGCTGGTTGTCCACGAAGACTCCAAGATCTCTCTCACAGTTACTGCTATTTTCACCCAGTCTATATGTGTATTTTTGGTTTTTCTTGCTTAATTCAGGACCAGCACTTTAATTTTCTCTACACTGAATTTCATTTTGTTAATATGGCCCAGTGTTCTAGCCTGGTTTTACCCAGTCTATATGTGTACTTCGAGTATTGGTCTCGCAAATGTTTTATGTGCTCGAGTTAGTAGTGTGATATTATCAGAGAAAAAGCTATATAAGATTAGGTTAACAACTCTTAATGCCATTTTGGCTATGTAGTTCCAGTGGGCTCTAGCACTTAGGTCATTAGAAATGAGTACTCCAAGATCCTTGACAGAATTTGGATCATCAACAAGGTCCTGACTTTTCAGCCTGTATTTTATTTTCTGATTTATTTATTTTTTGCCAATATGTAAGACACAGCATTTATTTGTTGAGATTTGAAGTTGCCATTTGTCTGACCATTCTGATACATAGTCAAGGTCTTTTTGAAGGGTAGCAGTATTGTCTGTGGTGTTGAATAGCTTTACATCATCAGCGAAGAGAACGCAGTTGCTCTTAATATGATCACAGGGGTCATTTATGTTGAGTATGAAGAGAGTCGGTCCTGGAACACTGCCTTGGGGGACACCACTGTTGACAGGTACAGAATTTAATAGGACGCTCCCAATGTTGACCATTTGTTGTCTATTTGACAGGAAGGCTTCTATCCAGTTATGCAGTTGTCCAGAGACACCATAAGATTTCAGTTTTAGGAGTAGTTTGTCATGTACCATTGAATCAAAGGCTTTACAGAAGTCTATGTAGATTGTGTCTATTGCTTTGCCCTGATCAAGTTGTGTCATCCATATGTTTTTACAGTGTAAGAGTTGCAGATTGCAGGATAGTTTTTTTCTGAAACCAAATTGTTTATTAGAGAGTAGGTTGTTTGTCTCTAAGTGACAAATGACAACTGACAAATGACATTAAACTGGCAGGAATAACCCCAGAAAATGAGCTCAGGATCCAAAGAGATCTTGACAGACTTGGACAATGGGCCCTCTCCAACAACATGAAATTTCATGTGGAGAAGAGCAAGGTTTTAACCTAGGTAGGGCTCAAAACCAGTAACTGGGAGAGGGACCCTGGAATCCTAGTGGCCGATCACTCAAACATGAGCCAGCCGAGTGTGGCAGCAGCCAAAAAAACCAATATATTCTTTGATTGTATAAACAGGCAACAAATCAAAATCACATATTAATATTAGTGTTAATGTCAGTGTTGGTATTAATACCACTTTGTAAAACCTTAAGTACTGCCACACCTGGAATACTGAATCCAAGTTTGGTCCCCACATTACAAAAAAGTGATTGAGACATTGGAAAAAGTGCAAGGAAGAGCAACTAAGATGATTAAAGGCCTGGAGTCTCAATCATAACAAAAAATGGTTGCAGGATTTGGACTTGGCTAGAGAAAAGAAGGACTAGGGGTGACATGATAGCAGCATTCCAGGATTTGAGGGACTGCCAGGATACCAAGAGAGAGAAAGTCAAAACCTCTTGGGAAGTTGGTGTGCTCTGAACTTGTGTGTTCTTCTCCTGCAACCTGAAAGATCCTTCTGCATGGCCACCACCAACCACACCAAGAACCCAACAGTTGAGCACTGAGCTACATCGATTTTCAGCTATTGGAGGGACTCACCTGTTTCTCTTCCTTCGTAGGAAGACACCGAGCTGCGGGTTAATTCCATCTCTATTTTCGGCATGCTCTTGAAAGGGGTGAAGGAGGTCCAGAACAGAAATGTGACAGAAAATATTATGCAGAGCCTTGTACCATTATTGATCCAACTTTCAGATGGTCGGACCAAAGAAGTGGGTTGAAAAGCTGGGTAGAACTGTGGGGGTCTTGGTGCTCTCTAAGCTTGGTTATTTTTCTTATAGACCTTTCCTTACCCAACTAGGAAACATCATCAGTGGTAGCATGGAGTGGGGTTTGTGGAGGGAGGAGGAGGAAGAGAAGGGAGAAGAGGAGGAATGTGGGATCCTTGGTGCTTTCTGAGCTTGGTTATTTTCTTGCAGACACTTTATGACCCAACTAGATAACATCATCAGTGCTAGAAGGAAGAGGGGTCTCTGTTTATGCAGAAGTGGCTGGCCATTTCAGTGTTGGTGGGAGTGTTGTTTTCTGCCTGTTAGTTATTTCCTTTATTAGGCACTTATGTATAAACAGGCTCACGTGAGCCCCTTTTGCCACCTTCTGCAAACAAAATCCCAGGTGAGCCAGATTCCCTTACCAACCCTGCTACTAGCTTAACCCCTGCGGAGATTCCCTCAACAATTGTGGGAAGAAAGGTAATAAAATGGGACAAAACTCACTTAATGACTGTCTCGCTTCATAATAGACATTTTGGGCTCCGTTGTAATTGTAAATCAAGGACTACCTGTGGAGAGATGGGGCACCTTGTTAGCTTGTCCATCACCCTGTTGGAGATGTAGAGAGGGGTCTCCTTTCAGGATGGAGTCGCTGCGGTCATCCCTGCCCCTTTTGCTCGGCCATCTCTGTGTCCTGGGAAAGCTTCTCCACTTTCCCATCTCCTGAGCAAGGAGAAGGCTGGGTTTTCTCTGCAGAACATGGACAAAATCAGAAGTGGGTTACCTGATGCCATTTTCCTCCCTTGGCCCAGGTCTCCAGGAACGCTCTCAATGCCTGCGTCACATTCATGAACTGGGAGGAGGTTCCCAGCGACTTGTTCAACTATGAAATGTACAGCAGTCCCCATAGCATGTACAAGGACATCTGCACCATCATCGTAAGTATGAGCCAAGCTGGCTTGTTTTGTTCCAGATTGTTGTATGCTAACCGTTTAATTTAATTTAATTTAATTTTTGTCCCGCCTTTATTTATAAATAAGTCAAGATGGTGGACATCCCTAATACTTTTTCTTCTCCTCCTTTTCCTTCACAACAATACTTTTTCTTCACAACAACTTTTGTGTTGTTGTGATTTCATAATACTTTTCCTTCACAACAACCCTGTGAGGTGGGTTGCACTGAAAGAGAGGGACCGCAACCAAAATCACCCAGCTGGCTGTGATGACTGAGGCAAGACTAGAACTCTCCATTTCCTAGTGCAGGGGTGTCAAACTCAATTTCATTGCAGGCTGCATCAGGGCTGTGGTTGACCTCAGGAATGGCCGACTGGGTAGGCGTGGCCGGCTCAACTCCACTCCCCAAACTGCGTGCATGTTTCCCCTTTTGCATTGGGTAGACCGAGTCAATGCCTGGCTGGCCCTCTTTCCTGTTATCCTTGGGTAGATCGGGCTGGAAGGTAGGCTGCCCTGATCCAGGGGTGTGAAATATAAGGACCAAGGGCCAAATGGGACCCACGAGATGCTCAGATCCAGCCTGCAGGGCTCTCCTGGTCTCCCCAATGCGAAGAGGAAAGATTGGCCTACAACCTATTTATTATTGCCTTTAATAACATAAATGTGTTTGTATATATACTATATAATGTAATAATGTTATATTGCATTGCATTGTATTGTACTGAAGAATAGGATAGTACATTCCATTTTAGTAAAATAATATCATTTAGTATAATAAAATATAGTATAGTATAGTAATATTATAGTTTAGTATCGTACAGTATGATACAATACAATGTAATGAAACATAATATGTCACTGAAGACTTTGTTATTGAGGGCATGAGGACTAGAAACCTGACCAAGAAAGAGGCCCCTTTGTGGAAAAATTGAAGCTATAGTTCATTGGCTTCTTTCTTGCCTTTTTTTCCCCAGATGAATAAATGCAAGCAAAATATCTCCCAAATGTTGGACCAAATGCTGGATTTCCTGGGGAACAGAAAGGCTCTTTATCGAGAGGCAGCTGCCCAATTAATTGGTAAGCACAAATGCAAAACCTGGAAGAATGGGATGGAAAAGCAAGAGAGACAGGCAGCTTAAATCCATGCACGCTGATCACTATCACACACACACACACACACACCCTGCAGAATTAAGAAATATTGCACCAGGCTGGAAGTTGCTGTTACACCGTGTGGCTTCTCCATAACTGCAACAATTTTTTGAGTTTCAGAAGCCTTCTTCCTTGCTATTATTTCCACTTCCTGTCTCCTTCCCAGCCCCCATTGGCCCAATTTATCAAAAAGGGATAAATTGTTAAGAGGTCTTCTAGTCCAACCTTCTCTTCAAACAGGAGCCCCTATACCACTTCAGAAAAATCTTCTTAAAAGCCTCCAGTGAGGAACACCCAAAAGTTAGACCTAGAGAGACTTAGAATAACTTTATTGTAACTTTAAATGTACATTAATCGGCATACATTAAAATGAAATTTCATTGCATGCAGCCCTCAAAAACCACTGGAAGGAAGCCCTGATTAATTGTCCTCACTGTTAGAAAATTTCTTCTTCATTCCAGGTTGCTTTTTTTCCCTTAATTAATTTCCATCCATGGATTCTTGCCCTGCCTTCTGGTGCTTTGGAAAATAGGTTGAAACCCCCCCCCGCTTCCTTGTGGCTACCCCTCAAATACAAATTACAAAGCTAATACAATTACTGCTTATAGAAAGAGAGGCATAGAATCAAAATCAGGTGATGTATTACTATCGTTTCATAACACCTTAGTAAGGCCACACCTGGAATGCTGCATCCAGTTTTGGTCAGCACATTACAAAAAAGATGTGGAGACTTTGGAAAAAGGCCAAAGAAGGGCAAATAGGATAATGAAAGGCCTAAACCACATGAAGAATGGTTGGAGGATATCTCTTTTTAATGAACAGCATGATTACAGGTTTCACATATCCATACAAATATGACCATGATTACATATTCAATTTTTATATCCAATTCCTGATCTTAACAGTGTTTTTATACATTTTCTATTTTATTATATTATTCCAAATATTTATCTCATTGTTTAATTCACTTATGATAACTTCATAATCATTAAGCTTTAGTATTATGAACTGTCACATTTGTATATTTCATCTTAAATCTAATTTAAAAAAAGACACTTCTTCTATAAATTGGTTTCCCCCCTGAAATCTCAGTATAAGTGCGCCACCTCTAAGTTATAAATTCATTTATTTTCACCCCTTTTAAATCTCGTTAAAACATTTAATATTGTTACTTAAAACATTAAACTTAATAATCCCTTTAAAACTACATAGCATATATAAATCAGATTCTGCATGATTTTTCTCCTTTTAAATTTCATTAAATTTCCCCCCCCCAAAAAAAAAAGATATGTTAAAATATGGAAAATTGAATAAAATTTCTTTATAAAAAAAAAAAAAAGAATGGTTGGAGGAATTAGGTATAGCCAGTCTAGAGAAAATAAGGACCGGACATGATAGCAGTTTTCCAGTAGTTGAGGGGTTGCTATGAAGAAGAGGGGGCCAACCTATTTTCCAAAGCACCAGAGGGCAGGAAAAGAAACAATGGATGAAAACTAACCAAGGAGAGAAGTAAGAACAATTCACCAGTGGACCAGTTTACCTCCAGAAGTTGTGGCTGCTCCATCACTGGAGGCTTTTAAAAAGAAACTGGACAGCTCCTTGTCTGAAATACTAGTATAGCATCTTCTGCTTGAGCAAGGGGTTAGACTAGAATACCTCCATGGTCCCTTCTAGTTCTATTCTGATTGGTTAGTTGGTTGAAATATTGGAAAACTGCTATCATGTCACCCCAGTCCTTCTTTTTATTAGACCACTAGACATACCCAATTCCTGTAACCATCCCATAAAGTCCCAAAGCGACTGTCCCAAGTAGAAACTGATGAATGGTGAATTTTTTTCCTTTAATCAAAGCAGTCGATTTAGCCATCTCTGCCAACTCCATCAATGTTTTCTGTTTATGTGTCTAGCCTGCTGCGCACCGTATTTAACACAGGATGTGGTTCCCTCCAGACAACTAGAAGCAGTTTACCTTGGTGAGTTTAAAAGTTCCCCAGCTTGAAGCAGTGACTTTTTCTCCAGAAGCCCTGTCACTGATAAGGGTTGGTCCTCCAGGTTTTTCCGGGAAATAATTTGCTTTTTGAATTCATTTCAGCTCTCCAGGATCTGGAAGGCGATTGTGAATCCTCAGTGGCTCAGGTGGCAGCTGCATCATTAGAAGAACTATTTCGACAATGTGGCCACCGAGTAAACCCCGATCTAGTTAGTAGCCAACTCCTGGCCAAAGTCATTGAAAGCATCTCCATACAGCCCTCTGAGACCCAGCAATAAATCATTTAAAGAATTTAATAGTTTACTTTATTGTCATTGCACCTCTTAGGATGAAATTAAATGCCATCTTCAATGTGTGTATCTATATCTATATATCTATAACTATATCTATATCTGTCCATATCTATTTGTCTGTCTCTGTGTGTGTGTGTGCATGCGTGTGTGTGTGTTTGTGTGTGTTTTTCTTTTTGCGGGTATTTATATGTATGTGTCATGCCTCTGGTGGAGTCTGACTCTGAGAAGAGGAGGAACAGCCAACAGGGAGTGGGAGTGTGGCTCCAGAGGTGGTGGAGGAGGCTGGGGAAGGGCAGAGGCCATCTGATCAGTCAGAGGAGGATCCAAGCCCATCCCCTATCCATCCTAGGTCACGCAGGGAGGAGAGGATGAGGAAAAAGTGAGGTTTACTCAAGAGGAGATTACCATGATCTGCCTCGTAGCTTGCAGGTGGGAGCTATGTATATAAGTTTGCAACTGCGCAATTAGAATTTGTAGGAGTCAATTAGTGTTTACCTTGAAAGAGGCTTATCTTTGCTGGTGTTCTTCCCATAGACTTTTCTCAGTTATTTTTCTGGAGTTTATAATTAGTTATCTTGGCTTACTTCGGAACTCTCATCACTGCTGTTTGTTTTGGTTTTCTGTTTGCCTCCTTATTTACCTTTGTGGCTTTAAACTGTGCCGAATAAAACAGTGAAGTTAAGTTGAAGGCTTTACCGGACTTTAATATATGTTTTGGGTTTGGGGTTATTTTGAGAGACTACGGGTCATCACAGTATGGTATTCAGCTCTGTTTGGGTATTTTCCCCCGTCATTATAGATGTGCTTTTAAAGTTATAGCAACGTTCCGGCAGCATCACATCTGCCATTATCAGGCTTGTGTATTGTGTTCATCTGTGAGTCAGGCTTTCACAGCCGTTTCTGATTAAAATTTGGTGCTAGCCTACTGCTGTGTTAGAATGGTTTTTTTCTTCATCCTGATTGGTTGGGAGTCTTGGTCTGTGTTTACAAACGCCAAGACCAATAAACATAGACCAAGACTCCCAACCAATCAGGATGAAGAAAAAACCATTCTAACACAGTACAGTCACTACAACTTCAAAAGCACAACTATAATGACGTGGGAAAATACCCGAACAAAGCTGAGTATCATACGTACATACATAAACATAGATACATACATACATACATACATACATGCATACATACATAGATACATACATACATGTTTATGTGTGTGTGTGTGTGTTGCAGCATAACTCTGGAACGCCTGGGCCGCTGAAATGTAAAGGAATGAATTATATCGATAGTGTCAAATCACAGTACCTTTGACAGTGAGAGTGTGCATTTTGGATTCAAGCTCTGTTAAGGTACAGCCTGTTGTGCCTTAAAATGGATTTGACTGTACAGCACTGTGGAGTTGCCATGGTAACAGCTTCACGGTACTCCACAAGGGGGCTCCCTCTGGTAAGGGGCCCTCAGCTTCAAGCACAGAGGGCAAGTCGTCAGGGGAGGTGCCTGCTAATGCAAACAATCACCTCAAAGCAGTGGTGGGTTTTGAAGTGGTTTAGCACTGGCTCGGTGGGCATGACTTGATGGGCATGCTTTGCATGTGCCAAACTTGTGCTTTGCGCATGCGCAGGGGTTTTCCTGCTCACCTGCAATCCTGCACTCTCCCTGTGTCTTGAACAACTGATGCACAGCAATCTGTTGTGCCGCGTAAAGCAGCTGCACTCCAAAAGCAGGAAATAGCGGTTATTATGGGAGCCCGGCCGGGCAGGTGGGCCCAACAGCAGATCATTGGAGAAAACCAGTTTGGTCTCAGCTGATCTTCAGAGCTACCAGTTTGGCAGAACCGGGCTGATCTGGTAGCATCTCACCTCTGCCTCAAAGGCTGTTCCCTGTTGACTTCTTCCAAGGCTGTTGGGCAGGACAATTAGCCCTTTTATTCTTGCCCAAGTGGTTGAGGTGTCTTTTGCTTACATTTACTTAATTGTATTTTGTAATAATATATTTCACGGCCATAAGGATGCCTCCAAGGAAACATCAGGGCAATTAGCCAACTGCAATCAAAGGCTACAAAAATGAAACACCCGCGTAGACAACAAGTACGTGACATAATATACAAGATAACATGAGACAAACCTTTGGTTTATAAAGATAAAGAAGTGCAAACCCTGAAGCAGGCTCCCAAGAAGGTGCATGAACAGAGAAAAGACTATAGGTTTTTGGCAACACAACTTATCCAGAAGAATATAATGTTTTGATGGTTAATTCCAGAAGGCTTGTTGGTAACTTGGTAGGAAAAGAGGATCAGGATAGATAACTCAGACAAGGCACAAGATTTCTATGAGCAGATTGGAGGAACAGAAGAAGAAAGCAGCAGTAGAGAGGAGCTAAAGACAGAAAGCCAAGAAGAACAACAGCACCAAGATATAGGAGGCCTAGTACAAGAAGGAGAGAACATGGAGGAGACGGAAGGAAGAAGATTAAGAACACACCCGCAAAGAGAGATTAGAATTAACAGAAGACAGATAATATCCCACAAATAGAAAAACGGAAACGGAAAGGAAGCTATTATCATTAAACATAAATAGTCTAAACTCACCCATTAAAAGGAAACAGATACTATCTAGATTAGCCAAACAGAAATTAGAAATAGCATGCCTGCAAGAAGTTCATATTAAAAAGCAATTCTGGAAATGTCTAGAATATCCTAAATTAGCAAGGTTATTTGTAGCCTTGACAGATTAGAAACAGAAAGGGATAGCGGTATATGTTAAAAAAAGAAATTAAGGCAGTAGAAAAATATGTAGACCCACAAGGAAGAATTTTGATAATTGAACTAGAATTAGGGTACAAGCCAATGTTGTTAGTTACAGTTTATGCACCGAATGACAACCAAAGTCAGTTCTATAAGGATTTACATGAGAGAATCATTGAGATGGGATAAGATAATGTATGCATTGTGGAAGATCTTAATGGGGTAGTAGATATAAGGAAGGATTATTTTAGTAATGCAAAGAACAAAAATAAAAGGAAAATTTTGCCCAGATCTTTTTTCAATGTGATACAGGAATTAAATTTGATAGCTCAATGGAGGAGAATAAATTTGGGGAAAAAAGAGTTCACGTTCTACTCTAACTCACACAAATCATGGTCTAGATGAGACATGGCGTGGATGAACGCAGAACTAGGAAACCAACTAGATTCGACAGAGATTATGACAAATGTATGGGCTGATCATAACCCATTAAAAATAACTTGGAAAGGAAGAAAAAGGAAGAGTAGAGGGTGGATACTTAATCCCCAAATTTTAAAGGAAAAAGATTTTGTAGAGAAAATTAAGAAAGAAATTGAACTTTTTTTTAAGGAAAATACAGTGGAGCAAACATCTTTACAGTGAAAAAGAATAAGGAAAGATGGCAAAATCAGAATAAATTACCGGAGGAGATTAAAGACCTAGAAAGTAGATTCAAAAAAAAAAAAAACACAATATGAAAAATTGAGGAGAGAGATGATTCTTACTAGGCATAAATTGAACATTATAAATCAGAAAGAGAGAGTTAAAGAGGTGAAAAGGGCAAAACAGAATTTTTTCAAACATGCAAAATAAACCAGGGAGATGGTTGGCTCATAAATTAAAATTAGAAAGAGAAAGAAGGTTGATACAAGAATAGGAGGAGGAGGATGGAAAATTAGAATATTAAATGACTGAGAAAAAGAAAATACTACAAAATATTTTGAACAACTATATAGGGAGGATGGAGTAAACCCTGAGAATATAGAACAATATTTGAAAAAGAAAGGTGTCCCAGAAATTAGAGAGGAACAGAAAGAGATATTAAATAAAGAAATAGCAGTGATGGAATTGAAAAGGATGGTTGAAAGACAGAAAGATAATAAGACGCCAGGGCCGGATGGTCTTCCAGAGGAATTGTACAAATGTATTTATGAATGTCTGGAACCAGTGATGTTAGATGTGTACAATGAGGTGTTAGACTTTGCTAAATTATCTGATTCATGGAGAGAAGTGTACATCTCACTAATTCCTAAAGAAGACTTAGATCACAAACAGATTAAAAATTATAGACCTATTTCACTCCTGAATGCAGACTATAAAATATTCACGACAATAATGTCGGAAAGACTAAAAATTATATTAAATGAACTTACTCATATTGACCAGAACGGTTTTCTACCTTCTAGACAGATAAGGAACAATATAAGGATAGTATTAGATGTATTAGAATACTATGAGGCCCACCTGGCAAAATAGGCAGCATTGATTTTCTTGGATGCTCAGAAGGCCTTCGACAATCTCAGCTGGCAGTTCATTATCCAACAGGTCGAAAATATAGGATTTGGATCTAAATTCAAGAAAATGATTGGCACAATTTATTCGAACCAAAAAGCTAGGGTAATTATAAATGGGGAGATTATTGAAAATTTTAAGATTATGAAAGGTGTTAGGCAGGCATGTCCAATGTCGCCTCTGCTTTTTATCTTGACCATGGAAGTGCTTTTAAATCAGATTAGACAAAGAAAGAAGATCATTGGACTGAAGAGCAAAAAAGAAGAATATAAAGTACAGGCGTTTGTGGACAACTTAAGTGTTTTTTGTGGAAGATCCAATGGAGTCAGAAACCTATCTAATTCAAGAATTAGAAGAATATGGGGCAGTAGAAGGACTAAAAATTAATAAAGATAAAACAAAAGTAATAACCAAAAACTTGATAGAAAGTTAAAAAAAAAAACAATTGGAAAGGAAATTGGGACTACAAAATGTCAAAAAAACTTAAGTATCTAGGAATTTGGTTAACAGGAAGATACTCTTCCATAAAAGAGGATAATTATATGAAATTATTTTCACAGATAAGGAAAGATCTGGCCAATTGGGGAAAATTACAACTATCACTATTTGGCCGAATAGCAGCCATAAAAATGAACATACTACTGAAATTATTATTCTATTTTTAAACAACACCTATAAAATTGGATAAGAAATTTTTTCAGGAATTAGATAGAATGGGAATGAAATTTATATGTATGGGGAAAAAAGTACGAATAAAATTGAAAATGCTACATGATAGTCGAACCAGAGGCGGCCTTGGAGTCCCAAAACGGGAAACATATTATCAAGCAGAAATTTTACTATGGGTTAAGGAGACAATAAGCTTAAAAAATAAAAGAATTTTGGTGATAAAAGGTCATGACCTCCAAGCTGGGTGGCATGCCTTTCTATGGGACAAAAAGAATAAGATCCATTCCTATTTCCATAGACATTTGATCAGGAACTCGCTTTTACAAACATGGGAGAAAATAAAAATAAAAAAGCATTATTTGAAAAGAACAAACTGGATCTCACATATGGAAGCTATATTATATCCAAATACAAGGGATACTAAAAAAATGATCAGATATAAAGAATTGGTAGATGAACAGGGGAAATTAAAAACACTGGATAAACTAAAAGAACAAGGGATAATATTAGACTGATGGGTATATTTGCAAATTCAAACTAAATTTAAGAAAGATGTAAAGGAGCTAGGGATAGATAAAGACTTAGAAAAATTGGACCAAATCTTGACAGGCAAGGATATATAATTTATAACACGAACATATAATTATTTACTGGAGGTAGAACCAGAGGAGAAAATTGTTAAGGGACCAATGATTGCCTGGGCAAGAAATGTGGGTCATAATATAAATTTGGATGAGTGGGAAAAGACTTGGACGGAGAACTGGAATATGTGGTGGCAATGTATAAAGGTCAAAAAATACTGGAAGAAAATACAGAGATGGCTTTTTGAGATTACAAAATTATAAATTGAATTTGGAACCCGAAACGTTTTTATAAGCCATGATCAAAGGGAATTTGAGTAAAGATAAAAGATACCTTATTGTACACATCTTAACTGCAGCAAGAATCACGTTAGCACAAAATTGGAAGAGTGATAAAATACCACCACATGAAGTTTTGATTCAAAAAATAATGGACTATGCTGAACTAGACAAATTCACCATAAAACTGAAAGGCAAAGAGGATCAAGAAGACTATGCCACATGGGAGAGGTGGTACGAATGGGTGAAGGATAAGGATAAAAATAATGTATAGTCACAAAATAAGAAATGTGTATATACAATGACACAATAATTGTTAACGGAAATGAGATTTTTGTATTTTTTGTTTTTAAAGAATTAAAAAAAAAAATTTTAAAAAAGAAAAGTAACACCCACGTAGACAAGAAACTCCCGAGGAGAGGAATACAATCATCTACAATTGACCTCACCCCTTTCCTAAGAGGCCTGTCGGGGGTGTGCATAAGCGCACCAACATGCCTACTGTCCTTGTCCTATTGTTTCTTTTTATTTTTCTTATATGTATCAATTTCATGTCTTCATAACTATGTTTTATACTTTTGCCTGTTATCTTATAATCGCTTGACAAAAATAAATAAATAAATAAAAATGCCATCTTTGGTGTACATTATAGATAAACAAAACCTGTTAAAATAAAACAAAGACACTTATGTGTACTCCCCTTACGGACCTCTTAAATACGAAGTGAGGTCCACAAAAGTGAATTTGTCACTAAAACTGTGAACATTTGTAGCTGAGACAACTGAATCAGATAGAGCGTTCTAAACTTTGACCACTCCATTACAACATTTGTATTTTTTACAATGCTGAGACATTGCAACTGTCATAAGTACATGTGTTCTGACCAAGGCTTCTGAGACCGTAATTATGTACATACTTATTTTAAAAACAAGTCTTGTTTTATTGCAACGGTGGGAATTGTTTTCATTCCCAGCTGGTAATGAATCTCAAACAGTCCCTCGAGATAAGCACCCACCTTTCTTCCCTGTGAAGTGCTACCAATAACAGAAATGTCAAATGAACTAGGAAAAAAACAACAACTGAAGTACAACGAGCTTCAAGAATGAATCTGAACTGATCAAACTACTTTGCTTCCTGCAAAGGTTTCTTCACCTTTGCCTGTACTTTATCCCTTATGGGAGGGACAATCACCTCCCAGCCTTACTCCCAAGTCGCCCCTTTTGTTTCAGCTGTTCTCACCTTCTAGAAGCTTTACGCACATGCGCACTGGGCTCCCCCTGGTCCTCTGCCTCGCTGTTGCCAGATTTTGGAGGCTCCAGGGTCAGCAATAACTCCCAGATGGTCCTGGCCCCATCTCTGCATCAGATGCAGGACCCTCATCTGAGTCCTCTCCAGACTCCTGGACTGGTCCCTTTCTTCCGCACTGATTGATTCTGCTGCTAGCAAACCATAATAACATGCCAGTTGCCAAGCCTCTGAGTTTTGATCACCTGACCATGGGAATATTTCAAAGGTCATAAGTGTGAAAAAAGGTCTTAAGGTACTGTTTTCACTGTTTTAACTTCAAAGCATCACTAAATGAATGGTTGTAAGTCAAGGACTACCTGATACTTAATCCAGTAGTCCTCCACTTACGACCATAATAGAGCCCAACATTTCTGCAACTAAGTGACACGTTTCTTCAGTGAATTTTGCCTCATTTTACGAACTTTCCAGCCACAGTTGTTCAGTGAATTGGGACACTACAACCATCATAAATATGAATCAGTTGCCAAGCATCCAAATTTTGATTATGTGACCATGGGAATGCTGCAACGGTTGTAAGTGTGAAAAACAATTATATAAGTCATAAATTAGTTGTTAAATTAGTTACTCGGTCATTAAGCAAATCCAGCTGCCCCATTGACTTGGCTTGTCAGAAAGTCACAAAAGTTGATTGCAAGACCCCGGGACACTACGATCGTCATCAATGTGAATCTGTGGCCAAACCATTGAATGACCCTGAGAATGCTGTTAAAATCGGTCCAAAATCCCTTTTTTCAGTGCCATTGTAAATTTGAACGGTCACTCAGTGAAATGGTGTAAGTCAATGACTACCTTATCACATGCTGGCCTGAGTTTTCTTTTCTTTTCATTCTTCTCTTTCTGTCAAGTCTTTCCGAATTCTTCCAGCAGATGGTAGCAGCACCCAATCTTACAAGTTTGCCTTCATACAAAGTCCTGTAAATATATATGGATGGATGTAGGTTTGTACATACGTATGTACAGTGTTCAGCTTTGTTCGGGTATTTTCCCACATCATTATCATTGTGCTTTTAAAGTTGTAGCATCTGCCATGATCAGGCTCCTGTATTGTGTTTGTCTGTGAGTCAGACTTTCACAGCCGTTTCTGTTTTAGATTTGGTGCTAGCCTATTGCTGTGTTAAAATGGTTTCTTCTTCATCCTGATAGGTTGGGAGTCTTGGTCTGTGTTTTTTGGTCTTGCAGTTTGCTGTGTTCTGCTTGATTGGTGGTTCTAATATCTTCTGTCTGTTTTGTGGCTTTCTTTGTCTTGATTGGCTGGCAACATTGTGTTCCTGCATTGGAGGCTTTTAGTGCGACTTGGCTCTGAGTAAATGGACAGCTATCATTTATTAGGAAGCTAGGTTTCATCTGGGTGCCTGGTTAGGGCGTGTTTGAGCTGGAGGTATCAGAGGGGGTCTGTTTGTGCCCAGGTGTTTGCCTAGCTTGTGGTGTGGAGATTGTCTTGTTTGCGATTGTTTTGTATATATGCTGTTTAGCTTCCCTCGGGTATTATCCCACGTCATTGTAGTTCTGTTAAAGTTGTAGCAACGTTTCAGCAGAATCTCATCTGCCATCATCAGGCTTCTGTGCAGAGTTAGTTCCTGGTTTCAAATTTGAGGCTGGTCCATTCTGATTGGCTAGGAGCCTGGATCTGTGTTCATTGGACTTGGAGTTTGATTGATTGGTGTTTCTGGTTTCTTCTGTCTGTTTTGTGGCTTTGATTGGCTTGCAACACTCTGTTCTTGTGTTGGAGGCTTTCAGTGCAGCTTGGCTCCATGTGAAGGGATGGCTGCTCTT
>BLBF01000080.1:3135324-3147200 GCA_015471245.1 Laticauda colubrina | reverse complement strand
ATCTATCTATCTATCTATCTATCTATCTATCTATCTATCTATCTATCTATCTATCTATCTATCTATCCATCCATCCATCCATCCATGCATCCGTGCATCTATCTATCTATCTACCCACACATCCATCCATCCATCCATCCATCCATCCAGCTATCTAGCTAATCTAGCTACCTATACTTTTTGACAGTGAGAACAATCAACCAGTGGAACAGAAGTTGCCCTCAGAAGTTGTGGTAGCTTCATCACTTGAGACTTTCAAGAAGTGATTGGCTGCCATTTGTCAGAAATGGTGTAGGGTCTCCCGTTTGGGTGGGGGGTTGGCCGATGACCTACAAGGTCCCTTCCAATTCTGATTATCTGTTATCTGTTAAATCTATACACATCATCTATCCCTCTAGTCCTCTCTCTCTCTCTCTTTTTCTTTATATACAGTATTTATCTCTATCTATCTTAGCGATATCTATCTTCTATCTATTCATCCAGCTATTTAACTGATCTAGCTATCTGTACATATCATCTATCTACCTACCTATCTGTCATCTATCCATTCATCCATCCAGCTATCTATCTAAACTATCTATCTGTCTAATCTATCTATTTTCTTCCATCCATCCAGCTATCTATTGTCAGAAAGTTTCTCCTTATTTCCAGGTTAAATCTCTCCTTGTTCAGTTTCCATCCATTATTCCTTGTCTGGCCTTCAAGTGCTTTGGAAAATAGCTTGACCCCCTTCCTCTATGTAGCAGCCCCTCAAATATTGGAAGGCTGCTGTCCTGTCCCCCCGGTCCTTCTCTTTACTAGACTAGCCAAGCCCAGTTCCTGCAACCGTTCATTGTATGTTTTAGTCTCCAGTCCCCTCATCATCCTGGTTGTTCTTCTCTGCACTCTTTCTAGAGTCTCAACATCTTTTTTATAGTGTGGTGGCCAAAACTGGATGCAGTATTTTAAGTGTGGTCTCACTAAGGCTTTATAGAGTGGTATTAGTAGCTCCCTTGATCTTGATTGCAGGTTAGTGAATGCAGATTGCATCTCTGTGAATGCACCTTAGGATTGCATTGGCTTTTTTGGCTGCCGCTGCACACTGCTGTCTGTGAACGTAGCCATGTGAATGTGTGTGAATGCAGCCACAAGTCCTTGTGTTCTGTCCCATCCCCCCCCCCCCGCTGTGCAATCATCCCAATGCAACGGCTGCACCCTTTTGCCAAAGAAGTTGTGATGTTTTGTCCCAGCATCTCTGCAAGATGCAACTCATCCAGCAACACCTGCAGGGCGCATTCCAGAATTCACTGGTTGATGAGTTATTTATGGGTTCCTCTAGGGAAACAACCAGATGAAACCAAATCTTCTTTCTTGACATTTTTTTTTCCACTTGCCTTCTTCCCTGCAATTTTTTTATTTTTTTTTTTGCTGGAGGGGACTCTGGAAGTTTCTCTCCCCATGTCGTGAAAATCAAAAGTCCCATTTCCAATGCCTCATCTGAAACACTCCGATATTGGGTGCTGTTGGCTTCTACCCTTTGGTTTAGTTTAGTTTAGTTTATTGTCATTGCACCTCCTACAATGAAATCAAACACCATCTTCAGTGCACATCATGACCATGACCATGAAAATAAAACACAAGCACACATTCTTCACATTCTATACAACTGAACTGAAAATCCGATATTACATTAATATTGCACCACAAAGTAGAATTCAGTATAGTTACTGTCCTGGGATAGAAGCTGTTTTTCAGCCTATTTGTCCTTGTTTTTATTATCCTGTAATAGTTCAAAAAAAGGGTTCCCAGGATGAGATGGATCTTTGAGAATATTTTGAACTTTCTTAAGGCAACGGGAACTATGAAGCTCTTCCAAAGAGGGGAGAGGGCAACCAATAATGTTCTGGGCAATGACATAAAGTGTCATTAAGTGTTAAGTGTTAATGAATTAAGTGTTAATGTTTTTGTTAATGAATTAAGTGTTCATTAAGTGTTAATGAACACTCTGGAGTGCTTTCCTATCTGCCACTGTGCAACTGGCAAATCCAGTAGAGCAGGGGTCTCCCACCTTGGCAACTTTAAGTCTGGAGGACTTCAACTCCCAGAATTCCCCAGCCAGCAAAGTTGGTTGGGGAATTCTGGGAGTTGAAGTCCTCCAGGCTTAAAGTTGCCGAGGTTGGAGACCCCTGCTATAGAAGTGCAGTAAGTTAAGATACTCTCTATGGTGCAGTGATAGAAGGTCACCAGCAGTTTTTCATTTAGTTGTTGTTTTCTGAGAAGCCTCAGGTAGTATAATTTCTACTGGGCCCTTCTGACCAGGGCTGCAATGTGAGCTCCCCAGGTCAGGTCCTCTTTTATGGTAATACCCAGAAACTTAAAACTGGCCACTTGCTCCACTTGGTCTTCCTTGATAAGCAAGGGCTGGATGTCTGATCTGATCTTTCTGTAGTCCACTATAAGCTTCTTGGTCTTATTGGTGTTGAGAAACAAGTTATTGTCTCCACACTTCAATGGAGAGAAGGGGCTGCCACAGAAAGGAAGCTATTTTCCAAGGCATCTGAAGGCCAGACAAGGAATAATGGATGGAAACTGATCAAGGAGAGATTCAATTTAAAAATGAGAAGGAATTTCCTGACAGTGAGAGCTATCAACCCATGGAACAGAAGTTGCCTTCAGAAGTTGTGGGAGCTGCATCACTGAAGGCTTTCAAGAAGAAACTGGACTGCTGTCTGTCAGCAATGGATTATGGTCTCCTGCTTGGGCTTGGGGTTGGATTAGATGACCTATAAGGTCCCTTCCAACTCTGTTAATCTGTTAAAGTCTAAGACCTTTTGATGAGTCAATTCTCTCCAGATGGAGACAGCACCAAAAATCTAGTTGACCTTTCCAAGCTGAGTATCATTTGACAATCCAAGAGACATTGCTTGGACCTCTTCCTGATCCTGTCCCAAGTAGGAAGTGGCTGGAAGCAAGTTGAGATGAGAGGCTCCTGAAGAACCGGGAAGTTGGGCGGGGAGGATTTACAGAAGGAAATTCCAGATGCCCCAACGTGGTCAAGCTGGGTCACCACCAGTCATTTAATAGAATAACAGAATTGGAAGGGACTTTGGAGGTCTTCTCGTCCACTCCCTGCTCAGGCAGGAAACCCTGTACTATTTCAGGCAAATGTTGCCCAATCTTTTTTTGAGAACCTCCAGTGATGAAGCACCCACAACTTCTGATGGCAAGCTGTTCCACTGGTTAATTGGCCTCACTCTTAGGAAGCTTCTTCCAGGTTGCTTCTCTCCATGATTAGTTTTCATCCATTGCTTCTTGTCCTTCTGGAGCTTTGGAGAATAGCTTGACCCCTTCTTCTTTGTAGCAGTCCCTCAAATATTGGAAGACTGCTATCATATCACCCCTGGTCCTTCTTTTAATTGGACGAGACATACCCAATTCCTGCAGCCGTACTTCATATGTTTTAGCCTCCAAGCTCCTAAGAAATAGTTCTTGAGGACTGGTGTGCATTTCTGTGTGTTTCTGAGGTGGTATTCAGCACGTTCTGACCAGTTCTGGAGAACCGGTAGCGGTAATTTTGACTAGTTTGGAGAACTGGCAAATCCCACCTCTGACTGGCCCCACCCCATCTATTCTCTGCCTCCCATTTAGTCCCAGCTGATCATCTGGGTCTTCTTTGGTTGCCCTGCCCAGGAGAACGGAGCTGGAAAGCAGGTTAGTGGGGCGGAGAGGGAATGGGGATTTTGCAGTAACCTTCCCCTGCCACGCCCACCAAGCCATAAACACAGAACTGGTAGTAAAAAAAATTGGATCCAACCATAGATATGTTTGTGTCTATGTTTCATTCTCCAGTCATGTGGAGTCTCTGCTCTGCTCTGAAAAGAAAAATAGCACCAAAATCAACTTGTGAGCCAGACATGGCCCTTGCATAATGTGTGCTATATGCAACACATGTCCGAAGTATGAGCTAAGGAGCTAAGGTTTTCTTTGAGAAACTTTGTGAACTTTTTCTGCAAGGGGTTTTCCAGGAAAGAGTAGGCCCCTCACAACCATGCTGGAGTTGGCCATTGGTCAACCAGGAGACACTCAAGTCTTGGCCACCAAACAGTGACAACGTTTTTGTGACTTGAAGGAGGTTAATGCAATCACAATTGAAGAAATACTACAGTAATAGGGCAGGGTGACATGATTTAGAATGGAAAGATGGATACCCACCACCGTCCTTAAGGGTTTGGAGTCATTTTTGGAATTGTCATCATGTCAGTATTCCAGCAACCCTCCATTCCGCCCAATAACTCCAAGACAGACATCTTCTCAAAGGTTCCTTTTTATTTGGATAGTAACTGGCACAACTGGGGTATCCTGAACATAAAAGTCCTGGGCTTCCTCACAATAAGTAAAAACTACAAAATCAGTCCCCTATACCCATCATCATGTCATATGACCCAATCACCATCTATCCCAAATTAAGACTTCCTCTCACTTATGTGCAAAACAACCTGACCTTGAATCAGAAAAAGAATGTTATTATGTCTAATTAGCTATACTCCAAAAAATTCCCCCCTCCCATTTTCCCAGGCTCAAATGTGGCAGCGTGGAAGCATCTGATCTCAATATGGCTTTCAAAGCTGACATATCGGATGCTTTAAGTCTGTAGAGCAGGGAGTCAAACTCAGGGATGGGATTCTATCAGTTCGGCCCGGTTCAAGTGAACCGGTAGCTCCAAAGATCAGCCTGGAATAAACCAGTTTGCTCTGAAGATCAAGGTATTTCTTTTTTTTCCCCACTGATCAGCTTTTTCCAAAGATAAGCTGTGCTGCATGGTTTAGATTAGCTAGAAAACAGAAAATTTTCGGATTTCTTGCTTTCTAACTAATCTAAATTGCACAGCACAGCTGATCCCTCCCTCCCTCACTGTTGTACTGCTTTGCCCAGGAGGCTTCCCTGAGGCCCAGGAGACAGAAGAAAGATACAGATACAGGTAAAGATACTTAGAGTTGGAAGGGTCCTTGTAGGTCATCTAGTCCAACCCCCCACCCAAGTGGGAGACCCCACACCATTTCTGACAAATGGCAATCCAATCTCTTCTTGAAAATCTCCAGTGATGAAGCTCCAACAACTTCTGAAGGCAACTTCTGTCCCATGGGTTGATTGTTCTCACTGTCAGAAAGTTTCTCCTGAGACCATCTCCTCTCTGTGGCAGCCCCTCAAATATTGGAAGACCTCTATCATGTCTCCCCTGGTCCTTCTCTTCACTAGACTAGCTAGACCTAGTTCCTGTAACCATTCTTCATATGTTTTAGCCTCCAGTCCCCTAATCATCCTGGTTGTCCTTCTCTGTACTTTTTCTAGAGTCTCAACATCTTTTTTATAATGTGCTGACCAAAGCTGGATGCAACACTCTAGGTGTGGTCTAAAAAATGGGGTATGGGGGAGGTTGCTGCGTGCCCCCCCATGCCCCGTTTTTGCTTCCAGGAGGCTTTCCTGAGGCCCATTAGGCAAACAAAAAACAAAAAACCACACCCACCAAGTCACATGACCACCTGGTCAGGCCCACCTAGCCACACCTTCAGAATGGGTTGTCAGGATTCCGGCAGTTCCCTCCATTTAAATCATGAGTCTCGAGCCAAACTTTCAAAACTTCCAAAGGATTTATTGGGAGTTAACATGCTACCACTACACTGAGGTGTAGCTGACTCTGAGACACATAATTCATTGTCACCCTTGACCCTGGTTTTCCCCTCCATCCCTTGGGTGTATTGTAATTCATTTTCTCCAATGGGACGCATCCAGAGCCAAGAGTCATCAATCATGCTCTCTAGTTAGAATTTTGCCTGGCAGAAACTTCAGTCACCTAGTTACTATCTTTGAAAACATTTATGGAATGCATTTTTTGTTTGCAAGCTGTCACACTGCTCCCCGCTCCCTTTCTGTTGGCAACTCTAAAAACCCCAGAGAAATATTTTATGAGTTGACAACCGGTAGTTAAAAAATTTGCATCCCATCCCTGGTCAAACTTGATTTAATTGAGAGCCGCATCAGGGTTGTGTTTGACCTTGGGAACCAAGGTGGGCAGGGCCAGGGTGGGTGGGGCCAGCTCAACATCATTCATGTGGGAGGTGCTTGTGATGGCTCTAGTGCTCTGCCAGTGAAAATGGGCTCCGGGGCTTTGTTTTCAGCTCCGACAACTTCTTGCAACTGTCTATCAGCAGAAACGGAGCTTGGCAGGGCTGCCCGCGGCCTTCCTGAGCTCCATTTTCTGCTGCGATGGCCTCCTGCAACCCTCTGCCAATGAAAATTGAGTTCCATTTTTGCTGGCAAATGCCCTGCAGGACAATTCTTTGCTGTTTCCAGGAAGGCCCTCCGGGCCAGATCGAAGCATCCCGTGGCTGGATTCGGCCCCCAGGCCTTGCGTTTGACACCCCTGCGGTAGAGATTCTCCATCCTCCAGGTCATGGTTATCCCAAAGGTGCTTGTTCTGGAGGCAAGTGGACTTGCCCAACATTTCTGTTCCTAAGTTACTAAGCAAGACAGTGTTAAGTGGGTGTCAGAGTTACCAATCAGTAACTCTGAGACAAACAGATCTCAAAAGTACCTTTATTAGGGTAGAATCTGAAAGTTTGCGGGCTTCCTACAATTTCCCAAACTACAAATCCATCCTGCCATCATATCACATGGCCCAATCACCATCCATCCAAAAGTAAGATCCTTATTTCATCCTGCACCACACTCAATGACCTTGACCTAAGAAAATAATTTTATTTTGTCTACTTACAACTACTCAATTGAAATCACCCCCCTTCCACTCTCCCAGGCTATGTGGCAGCATGGAATATGGCTTCCAAAGCTGATAGTGGGGTTTGCCCTATTTGACGACCTTTCTTACTACAGTGAAGTCAATCACTGCAGTTGTTAAGTTGGTCACACCATTGTTAAGTGTGATGACCTAGGGTAGGATACAAAATAAACACAAAGAAGCAGGTGAAGCCCTTTTTATTGCTTCATTTTGCTTCGAAGCTCCAAATATCCTTGACTGGAGACAAAAATACTCCCTTACGAGCAGTTACAAGAAGGAAGAAATGCCATTTAAATCATAAAGAGTAAAAAAACAACACAAACCAGGCAAGATAAGGGCTGGTGGATGTCTACAGTTAACACACTGGGAAGGACACCAAACTCAGAGAGGAACTATAAACTAGAGATATTTACATGTTTTGTTTCCAGTGTTCACCAGTACACAGGTGCAAACTCTTATTCAGTTCTCACAACTGCAGCCCATAGAGAGGATCGAGGCCCTCTCTCCTCCAGAGGAGACCACGTCTCTCCCTTATCCTCTCCTCCCAGCGTGCCCTAGGATGGAGAGGGGATGGGCCTGGGTCCTCCTCTGACTGCCCAGCTGGCCTCTGCCCTTCCCCAGCCTCCTCCACAACCTCCGGAGCTACACTTCCACTCCCTGTCGGCTGTTCCTCCTCTCCCTCTCCACCAGGGGCATGACATTAAGTGAATCTGGTTTCTCCATTGAGTTTGCTTGCCAGAAGGTTGCTAAAGGGGAATCACATAACCCCAGAACACTGCGACCGTCAAAAGTATGAGTCAGTGGCCAGGTGTCCGAATTTTGATTACGTGACCATGGGGAGGAGGCAACAGCCGTAAGTGCGAAAAACAGTCAGAAGCCACTCTTTTCAGTGCCGTTGTAACTTTGAATGGTCACTAAATGTATTCGATAGATAATTCTCAGTTTACGATGTAATCTGTTACAATGTCCATCATAAGTCAGAGGCAGAACAGATTGGGGGGGGGGGGGGGAAGTGTGAGAAATGCTGCCAAAACGAGGCTGACGGGCCAGTCCCTGGGATGGAAAGCGGCAAAGAAGAGAGAAGATTTGACTTCCTCCATCTTGGAAGCCTGTCAGAGCCTGGAACTCTCCTCCTCCTGGGCTGAGCTACTATGCCCATCATCCCCAGCCAGTATAGTCCTCAGAGAAGGTTGCTGGGGCAACCATGTCCTTTTCTCGGTTTTGTTTGCTGTGGGATTTTAATGTGTTTTCCCAGAAGGGCAGCTCCCTGGCAACATGGGCACGCCTGCCAATTTATGAGTTTGCCTTGTGGCCTTAAGCAGCCAGGGAGTGGGCCAGAGGACAAGGGAGGGGTGGGAGGCCAAGGAGGGGCAGGAGAGGCATTTCTACTGTGGAGGGAGGAGTCTCCTGTATAATCCCCCCTCCCTTAGGGCGAGTTTTGCTTTTTAAGAATTCCCTGCACTTGGAAAACTGGTTGGTTGAGGAGAAATCTAGCCCAATTTTCTGTCTTTTCTGCAGTGGGAAACTCAGTTGCACGACTCCTGTCCAGGAACCTTCCCTTTGCAGCTAGGATTGGGGGTTTATTGGAGGGAGGGAGGGAGGGAAAGAGGAGATGGGAATGAGAAAAGGAAGAAAGGGAGGGAGAAAAGATATGAGAATGAGAAAAGAAAGGAAAGTGAAGAGAATGACAGAAGGGAGGGAGGAGATGGGAATGAGAGAAGGAAGGAAAGATGAGGATGAGAGAAGGAGGAAAGGGAGGGAGGGAAGGGAGGGAGGGAAGAAGGAAGGAAAGAGATGAAGATGAGAGAAGGAAAGAGGAGGGAGGGAGGAAGGAAGGAAGGAAAGAGATGAGGAGGAGAGAAGGAGGAAAGGGAAGGAGGAAGGAAGGAAGGAAAGAGATGAGGAGGAGAGAAGGGAGGGAGGGAGGATATGGGAATGAGAGAAGGAAGGAAGGAAGTGGAAATGAGAGAAGGAAGAAGGAGGGAGGGAGGGAGGAAGAAAGAAAGGAAGAGAGGAAGGAATGGGCATGACAGAAGGGAGGGAGGAGATAGGGAGGGAGGGAGGAGGAAGGAGATGGAAATGACCTTTTTATGATATTTTACAACTTTTCTTATCACGTTTGCTAAGTGAATCCCTGCAATTATGTTAGTAACATGGTCACTTCAACCGTCACAAATAGGAACCACTTGTCAAGCATCTGAACATAAATCAGGCAACCCCAGGGATTCTGCGATGGTCGTAAGTGTGACAAATGGTCATCCGTCCCTTTTGTCAGTGCCCTTTTTGTCACTGTCTTATGTTGAGGACTCCCTGTGTTCAATGGATGGCGTGGCAATCCTCAGCCAGGGCTTGGGAGGGTGGAGGGAGTAACAGCACATTGTCGTGACTGACAAGTGTTCTTGGAAGGAAGGGACACACCACACTTGCGATGGTGTAAGACAGAGAACGCCTCTGTTTATGTCCAGAGGGAAAACACAGGCAGAGGTTGGGTGAACATCTGGCCAGGGGTGCACTGAGGGCAACTTGACATACTTTTGCTTTCCAGTGGCTGGTGCTTGTTACATCTCTACCCTCTGACACAACTATTCTGGGGGGAAAAGTTGTGTATCTTTAAGAAAGGACGAGACAATGCCAAGAATCCATGGAAGGCTTTCAGGAGAGTCAAGCTGAACAAGTTCATTTGAATTAATTTTATACGGTTCCATGTCCTACCTAGAGTATATGTTTACTGGATTGCACAATGCACAGAGAGAGTTCCTTTTACAGGCTGGTGTAACAGTATAGCAAACACACCACTTGCTTTTTCAATCTGCTGAAATTCTTAAAACACAAATCTGTTGTTAGCGAATGAAATGGATTTTTTGCAAAGTTACACGGGATAGAGGTTCGGAGGTGCAACGAGGAGCAAGGGGTTGAGGAAATTGCCTGCAGGGCAGAGAACTGTCAAAAAGGTCAAGATGGCAACTACAGATGTGGTCCTGTCACCCCTGCAAAAGGGTGAGAGTTGTGATAATGAGGTTACTGCTACAATCTTGACTCTGGTGTAGAATTAATTTATCAATAGCTCTGCATAAATGTACAGTTTTCCTCAACCTTGGGCAGCTGAAGTCCTCCGGTCTTCAATTTCCAAAATTTTGAGAGTCCCCAAATTTGGGAATTTGGGGAATTGAAGTCCATGGATGCTGGCTGGGGAATTCTGGGAGCTGAACTCCACATATGTTGTCTGGGGACTGCTGGGAGTCCATGGAAGCTGGCTAGGGAAATCTGGAGTCGAAGTGCACAGGTCCACATACATAAGGCTCAGAAACAGTGCTCTAGTACCTCAAACATAAATCAACCCTTCTACAGTCTGTTCTGGTCCAAGACCATAATTAGGCTGACATTGGTATCTTAAAAGGTGTCAACATGTCCTCTCTTAGCCCTCCGCCCCTCTTGACAGCCTGCATATATTTCTTTTACATATTAATCAAATTGATAGAACCGCCCAGCTCACATACATGCCTCTGGGCAGTGTCCAGTGATTACCAGTCTCAAAACATCCATCACATTCAGATTGCCCAATTTCTGAACCGATTCCAAGCAAGCCTGATCTTGCAAAACACCTCCTGGGAATGTGAGAGATGACCATGAAGGAGTTGTTCCACCACATGAATGTTCATGCTGTCGGGTTGCTCTCAAGGTCAGGCCAATTGGACAAGAGAGGAGCAGAAGGAGGCACTTGGATAGTCTACAGAAGGGAAGGACCAGGGGAGACAGGGGAGCAGTCTTCCAGTATTTGAGGGGCTGCCACAGAGAGGAGGAAGGGGGTCAAGCTATTTTCTAACGGGCCTATAGGCCAGACAAGGAACAATGGATGGTAACTGAACAAGGAGAGAGAGATTCAACCTGGAAACAAGGAGAAACTTTCTGACAGGGAGAACAATCAACCCATGGAACAGAAGTTGCCCTCAGAAGTTGTGGGAGCTTCCTCACTGGAGGCATTCAAGAAGAGACTGGACTGCCCTCTGTTAGAAATGGTGTAGGGTCTCCCGCTTGGGGGGGTGGTTGGACTAGATGACCTACAAGATCCTTCCCAACTCTGTTATTCTGTTATTCACTTTCCCAGTTTTGGAAGAATTGTGTTGGTCCAATGCAAAGGATGTTCAGATACTAACTACTGGTAACAGTAGTACATCTTAGATAGCCATCATTAAGCTGACTTCTTGGGCTATATGAAAAGGCCATTACCTCCTGTGGGCCAAGATATTAATACAGGTAGTCCTCATCTTACAATCATTCATTTAGTGACCATTCAAAATTATAATGGATTTTAAAAAAATGACTTATGGCCATTTTTCATATTTACAACTGTTGCATATGTGTGGTTCCAACCCCCACAACTTGGTGTCTTCCTCCAGATGATAAACTTTCTCCATCCCCAGGCCATCACTGCCAGTAATGGACCTGAAAATTGTAATCCAACATTGTTAGTAGGAAGTTTCCAGTTCAGGAACACTCAAGAGGGAGAAAGGGAGGGAGGAAAGGAGGAAGGAAGGAAGGAAGAAAGGAAAGAAGGAAGGAATGGAGGGAGGGAGGGAGGGAGGAAGGAAGGAAAGGAGAGATGAAGGAAGGGAGATGAGAGAGAGGGGGGAAAGGAGGGAGAAAGATAAGAGAGGGGGAGGAGAGGAGGAAGGAAGGAGGGAGGGAAGGAAGAAGGGAGATAGAATAAAATAGAAGAGAAATAGACCACCAATATACACTACATGAAGATGATGAAAGATAGATGATAGATAGATAGATAGATAGATAGATAGATAGATAGATAGATAGATAGATAGATAGATAGATAGACAGAAAGGAAGGAAGGGAAAGAGGAAGGGAAGAGATAAGAGGGAGAGAGGAAGATGAGAGAGAAGGAGGAAAGGAGGGAGAAAGATGAGAGGGAGGAAGGAGAGGAGGAATGAAGGAGGGAGGGGGAAGGGGAGGGAGGGAAGAAAGAAGGAAGGAAGGACGGAGGGAAGGAGGGAGATAGAATAAAATAGAATAGGAATAGACCACCTCCAATATACACTACATGAATATGATGAATGAAAGAAAGAAAGAAAGAAAGAAAGAAAGAATATAT
>BLBF01000080.1:3124627-3134924 GCA_015471245.1 Laticauda colubrina | reverse complement strand
ATATTTGTTTTTTTAAGTTATCGCGGGTACTTACATGTGTGCTGTTCAGCTTCCTTCGGGTATTATCCCACGTCATTGTAGTGCTGTTAAAGTTGTATATAAATATATATATGTATGTTTTTTGTTCTATATATACATACCCGCATATATTATACAACACAGGGAAACAACCCAGTCTAGGATCTCTTTGTGGTGTGGTTTCTACTTCCTTTCCTCCTTCCTTCTTGCCCCTTCCTGTTCCGGTCACTCCTTCCCTCCAGCCCATGTCTGAAGGTGTGAGGCAAGAGGGAGCCAAAGAGAGAGAGATAGAGACCCGTTGAGCTTGAAGGCCCCTCGCCCATTTCTTTGCTCATGGTTGAGGACATCTGATCTCCACCACACAGGAGCACAATAGCTGGACATTCCCTTCCCATAAGAGTCCAGGATCAAAGGAAGCCTCAGAATTGACCCCTGCTGGCAAAAATAAACTTGTCCTGACCCAAAGAGGATCAGTTCATCCCCGATGGCTATGAAAACTATGGAAGGGTGAGCACATTCCAGATGGCTTGTTTCTTTTCTGCCTTTTGATTTATATCATTATAGGAACTCAGGAGTTGTCTACAACACACTCCTTCTCCAGCATTTTCCCACAAGGGCAAACCCTCTACAATGGAAGAACTGAGTTAGTCTGGGGTCAGAACAGGTCAGCTCTTGCCATCGTCAACTCACCACTGGTCAACTTGCTGCAGGGCAACTGAACAATTGACTTTTTAACAGATAACAGATAATCAGAGTTGGAAGGGACTTTGTAGGTCATCTAGTCCAACCCCTTGCCCAAGCAGGAGACCCTACACCATTTCTGACAGATGGCAGTCCATCTGTCTTCTTGAAAGCCTCCAGGGATGAAGCTCCCACAACTTCCGAAGGCAACTTCTGTTCCAGGGGTTGATTATTCTTACTGTCAGAAAATTCCTCCTTATTTCCAGGTTGAATCTCTCCTCAACCAGTTTCCATCTATGATTCCTTGTCTGGCCTTCAAAGGTGCTTTGGAGAATAGCTGGATCTTCTTCTCCTCTCTGTTGCAGCCCCTCAATACTGGAAGATGCTATCCTGTCTCCCCTGGTCCTTCTTTTCACTAGACTAGCCAGGCCCAGTTCCTACAATAGTTCTTCATATGTGTCAGCTGGTGCTCGGTTCAAAATCCAAGAAAGAAATACTTAGACTCCTTTAATCAGAGAAAAGATATCTTTTACTGGAAATCAAGTGGTAGCAACAAAAGAATTCTGAATCTGAGAAAATGGGCGCGTAAATCATCTATACAAAGCAATGGCAACGTTCCCACCCCCAATAATTCAATTGGCTCACCCAATTAAAAGTTGTGCACATCATCATGTGGGCATCTCCAGGTGGTGATGAGGCCTCTGTCCATTGACCTTGACATGTTTTGATAAAGAGTTGTAGCTGCACATAGCATAGGATAGAAACCTAAGCAAGAATCTTATACAGCTTATACAGTTCTGATTTGTAACACCTCCAGCTCACTTCCCATAACCATTTCTCCTTCCTCCCCCTGTTACTTATGACAGCCGAAAGATGCAAAGCAAAGGGAGAAAATTTTGAAGGCTGACAATATGAGTCCCCTCATCATCCTGGTTGCTCTTCTCTGTACTTTTTCTAGAGTCTCCACATCTTTTTTATAGTGTGGTGACCAAAGGTGGTATCCAACAGGTTCTGACCAGTTCTGGAGAAGCAGTAGTGGAAATTTTAAGTAGTTCAGAGAACAGGCAAATACCACCTCTGACTGGAGATTTTACAGTATCCTCCCCCTGCCACACCCACCAAGCCATGCCCACAGAACTGGTAGTACAAAATTTTGAATCCCATTACTTGTGGGATTACTCCCATTAATCCCATTACAAAACTGAATGCAGTACTCTAGGTGTGGTGGTACTAAGGCTTTATAGAGAGGTATTAGTAGCTCCCTTGATCTTGATTGCATCCCTCTGTTAATATAATTTAAGATTGTTCTGTTCGCGGGAATGTGACTCAGAGTAACTTCAGCTGTTATATTTAGTTCTGAAAGTCTGTTCTGACCAGGACCCACGGCAGCTCTTTTTATAGAGAGCTGCTCGCGGCTAGTGTCCAATGACGGCTACTTGTTTTTCCTGCCGCTTGAATTGGCCAATCACAGCCCTGCTATTATTGGCCAATCAGCCAATCAGCGTCAGGTATTTGTTGTCCAATAGGAATAGCCTATTTGAAGTATGTTAATATGGAATACCCCTCCCCTCTTGGTACGGTCCTACCGTATGTAGTCACGTAAGTAAGCAGGGCTTCTAGGTTACCTAGTTGACCTGCGCAGTTTAGTTGTGTCGTTGTCTTCAGCGGGTTCAGACGGCATCGCTGTTTCTCCTGTCCACCTCTGTCGAACCTCCTGGAAGGTAGAGTCAGCCATGCCACTCCCACCCGGCCTACTCGGGCTGGTAGAGTCGGCCCGGCTGCTCCTTTCTGACCAAGCATCCAGGTCTACTTGTGCTTCTTGTTCCTCGCCAAAGACTTCTATGGGTAGGTCACTGTTTTTGCTTGCGTTTATTTGGGAATGTTTTTTATTGTGATTATTTTGATTTTCTGTGGTTTCTTTTTCCATTGGGGAGATTTCTTTTTCTACCGGAGGGTTCCCCCCCCTGAGGAGTCTCCCCCCTCTCTGGTTGGTCTGTTGCTAGTTTTGTGTAACTGTTGTGAAATTGTTGGAGTGTGTGTGTGTGTTGTTCTTCGTGTCTGAGTATGTCGGTGGTGCATTGTAGTGTGCGTGACCATAGTTGGTCAATATGTCTTCGCCAGGTTTGGCCGTGATCTGTTTCCATTCTGTAGGACCATGGTCCTGGTTCGAATTTGCGATACTTGCTCGAGGAGTCAGTTGGTTTTTCGGTGGCATATGTTGGGTGCAATCTATCTAATTGTGATCTTAGTTTTCTGCCCATCAGCAATTCTGCTGGGCTTTTATTTGTCGTGGAGTTTGGTGTTATGTGTTGTATTGTGAGCATTTTTTCGATTCTTTCTTGCATGTCCCCTGTGTCTAATTTATCTAATGTTTCCTTGGTATACCGTACCATGCGTTCTACCCTACCGTTCGTCGCCGGTCGGCCCGGTGCTGTCAGTGCATGTCGTATGCCATTTTCTGCTAGGAATTTTTCAAAGGGTAGTGCTGTAAATTGTGGGCCGTTGTCGGAGACAAGCACATCCGGTAACCCATGTGTAGTGAATAGCTTTCGTAGCTGTTTGATGACTGCTTTGGTGGTCGTAGAGTGCATGATGCTTACTTCTAACCAACTGGAGTAAGCATCTACTACGATTAGGTATGTATGCCCTTTTGTTGGCCCCACAAAGTCTATATGTATTCGTGACCAGGGACCCCTTGGTGTTTCCCAGTCCAAGACAGGGGCTGAAGGGGGTGCAGGGCGGGAGTTTTGACATTTCCCACAAGTTTCGGCCCATTTCCCAATATCTTTGTCCATCCCTGGCCAACATACATAGCTCCTGGCCAGGGTTTTCATTTGCATGATGCCCAGGTGGCCTTCGTACAACATACACAATACCTGGTCTTGTAATTTTTCTGGTATTATGACCCAATCACCCCAAAGTATCCCCTTTCAGGAATGACAGTTCGTTTTGTCTATTCTTATACGGTTTGAAAATAATGTCTGTCTCATTTTCCGGCTACCCTTTTCCTACCCAGTTTAAAATTTGTAACAATGTCTTTTCTTTTGCGGTCATTCTGGCAATGTCAGCTGCGGTTATTATCGGTAGGTTTGTCAAAGTCTCGATTTGTAGGGTGGAAGTAGTTGGTGCCGGGCCAGTCTCTATGTCTGGTAAGGGGACGTGGCTCAAAGTTTCGGCGTGCAGAATGTTTTTTCCGGGCCGATGGATTAGGCTATAGTTGTATGCCGCCAGAAATTCGGACCACCTTGTCATTCTCTGCGACAGTATGTTTGGGGTGGCTCTGTTTCCAGTGAGTATACCTAAAAGGGGTTTGTTATCGGTCACAAGGGTAAAAGTCCTACCATAAAGGTATTCATGGAAACGTTTTATGCTGGATATAGCCGCCAATGCTTCTCTGCCCAACTGGCTATAGTTCCTTTCAGTTTTTGAGAGGGTCTTTGAGTAGAAGGCAATGGGGGCATCTCTTCCATCCAGCAGGACATGACTAAGCACGGCCCCGACGCCAAACGATGATGCGGCGCAGGTAACTGTAAGTGGTAATGTCTCGCTGTATTGCATCAATACCGCATCGGAGGTGATTAGGTCCTTTATCTGCTGGAACACTGTGTCTTCACGTTGTCCCCAGGTCCAGATGGCCGATTTGTCTAAATGTCTATGTAGAGGTACCACCGTAGTTGCCTTCTATGGCAGAAAGACATGGTAAAAGTTTATAAGTCCCAGAAAAGCTTGTAATTCAACCTTATTTTTTGGTCTAGGCGCCTCTTTGATTGCCTTGATCTTTTTTTCTGTGGGGTGGATGCCCTCTTTATCAATTTGGTACCCCAGGAATTCGACTTTTGATGTGGCCAATTTACACTTTTCTTTTTTTACCCTGAGTCCCATTTTTTGGAACCTTTGCAGGACCTCTCTGAGGCGGGCTTCTAATTGTCTCTCATCATTAGCTGAGACGAGCACATCGTCAAAATATGGGACTACTCCTTTTATCCCTTGTAATAATCACTCCATTAGGCTTTGGAAGACCCCAGGGGCTACGCTGACTCCGAATTGTAACCTTGTACATTTGAATACTCCCCTATGAGTCACGATCGTTTGGGCCTCTGCTGTTTCCAGGTCTACTGGCAATTGCTGGTAAGCTTGGGCAAGGTCGAGCTTTGCGAAGACCTTGCCCCTTCCCAGAGAGTGTAGTAGGTGTTCTACTACTGGAACAGGATATGCACTTTGTTGTAGTGCATGGTTCAGGGTAGCCTTGTAGTCCCCACAAATTCTCACGGACCCATCTGGCTTAACTGGGGTCATGATTGGGGTCTCCCATTTAGCATGATCAGTTGGTTCCAGGATGCCTTGTTCTATACATTTGTTTAATTCTTTGTCAATTTTGGGTTTTAGTGTGAAGGGGACTCGCCTCGCCTTCAGCCTAATTGGAGCTATGGTTGGATCTAAATTGAATGAAATAGGGGACCCTTAGTACTTGCCTAACTTTCCATTGAAGGTGTAGGGGTTCGAACCACTCGAGTCCCAGTGGGCTTGGTTGGTTCCGGTCTATGATGGTTCACGGCAATATTTTTTGGTGTTCTTTGAAGGTTACCTGGAAGTGTCCAAGCCCGACTACTGATATTCTGTTGCTTAGGTAGTCTTTTAAAATCAGTGCTTGTTGTTCTAATTCGGTTTTGCCGATGTGCGGTACTAGTCTTTTGATGGTATCCCATGATACCATCAATAGGTACGATCCGGAATCGACCTCCATTTTGCATTCTTGCCCCTCGATTCTGATCGCCACATGTACCTTCAGCCATTTGTCACGTTGGAATGGCTGATGGTGATGGTTTGATGCGTTTCTTCTTTCATGTAGCTCTTGATTGGCTGCTTCCCTTTGCCTTCGCGATTTTCTTGGTTCCACATCGTCCTCTCTTTCTGTCTCGGGGGTGTGTTGTACCTTCTTCTGGGGCTGTAGCTTCTGCGATTTCTGCATACACGTGCGATGTGGCCCCTCCATTCACAGTACCAGCAAACGACGTCTAAGAACCGGCACTCCGATTGGGGGTAGTCTCCTCCGCAGCTGGCACACTGGAACCCCAACTTACGACCATTTTTCATTCGCCGCTCTCACTCAGCCTGGAGCCTGTGGATTTCCTCTTCCTTGTCCTTGTCGATTCCGGACGATCCACTGTCTGTGAAACATGTAGCGTTCTTGTGTGTGCTTTCTACTTTCTTCTCGGTGCCCTGATTTGTTTCAGTTGATGTTTTTGGCGGGTTGATGTTGATTTGCTGCATTTTTGCTGCTGATTTTTTGGTTGCTTCTGCTGCCGTGGCTTCAGCAATAGCCTTGGTAACGGTGATCTTTGGTCGGGTCAGCAGTTGGCTTTGTAGGGTAAGGTCTCTCAGTCCAAGTACCACGCAATCCCTCATGGCTTCATCCATGTTCAGGAATTCGCATGCTCCTCCGATGTCCCTGAGAGCGGCTACAAAATCTGTGATGCTCTCACCTTCCTTCTGGTCCTGTTTATAAAATTCGTGTCTCCTGATGTGGCTGGAGACAGTCGGTGCGTAGTGAGCCCTCAGTATCTTCTCCAGGTCTGGCCAGGCCATTTGCTTAACATCGTCTGGTTTTGCTAGTGCTTGGCCATCTTAAACACTGTGGGCCCACAGTGTGTCAGGAATATAGCTCTTTTGCGATTGTCCGAGATTTCTTGCAGGTCGTTACTCTCCAAGAACATGAGTAATCTATTGATGTAGAATTCCCAGTCCTCTGCTGCTGGGTTGAAGGGTGCGGGTGGTAAGTTGGTTCCGGCCATTTCGTCTGCTCGGTTCTCGATGCCACATGCCCAACTGCTCTCTTTCTCAGAATCCCATCCTCATTGCCAGTGTTTTGTTCGCGGGAATGAGACTCAGAAATCAGCGTAATTTCAGCTCTTTTATTTGGTTCTGAAAGTCAGTTCTGACCAGGACCCGCGGCAGCTCTTTTTATACAGAGCTGCTCGTGGCTAGTGTCCAATGAAGGCTACTTGCTTTTCCCGCTGCTTGAATTGGACAATCACAGCCCTGCTATTATTGGCCAATCAGCGTCGAGAAAAGTAGCCAATCAGCATTAGGTATTTGTTGTCCAATAGAAATAGCCTATTTGAAGTATGTTAATATGGAACAAGGATTGCATTAGCTTTTTTGGATGCTGCTGTACACTGCTGGCTGCTATTTAGCTGGTTGTCCGCTAAGATGTCACAGTTACTGCTATTAAGCCTGGTTTCACCCAGTCTATATGTGTATTTTGGGTGTTTCTTGACCAAGTGTAGGACTTTACTTTTCTGTATACTGAACTTCATTTTCTTAGATACGGCCCAGTGTTCTAGTCTGTCAAGATCCATGTGGATCTTGAACCTATCTTCTTGGGTGTTAGCTATTCCTGCCAGCTGTGCCATTAATGAAGATATTGAAAAGTACTTTTTCCAATGTCTCAAACTCTTTTTTTGTAACACGGTGACCAAAAGTGGGTGCGGTATTCCAGATGAGGCCTTACTAAGGCTTTATCCAGTGGTACTTATAATTGATGTGATTTTGATTCCATTCCTCTCATGGGCTGCCACGAAAGAAGAGACAGTTAAGCTATTCTCCAAAGCACCTGAGAGAAGGACAAAAAGTAGCAGATGGAAATTTAACCAAGGAGAGGAGCAACTTAAAACTAAGGAGAAATTTCCTGACAGTTGGAACAATTAATCAAAAGAACAACTTGCCTCCAAAAATTGTGAATGCTCCAACACTGGAAGTTTTTAAAAATAGAATACAATTCTTTATTGGCCATGTATTATTTGACACACAAGGAATTTGTTTTTGGTGCAAATACTCTCAGTGTATATAAAAGAAAAGATACATATGTCAAGAGTCAAGGATCATCAGGTGCAACACTTAATGATAGTCATAGGGTGTATATTGGATAACCATTTGTTTGAAGTGGTATAGGGTTTCCTGCCTAAGAAGGGGATTGGACTAGAAGACCTCCAAGGTCCCTTCCAACTCTACTCTATTCCTCTACTTATACAACTTCTTCTTTTTGTGCCATATGCATCCTCAGACGATGATCATAGCATCATGCTGGTGATGCTATTTTGATCAACAGCCGCATGAAAAAGGATTGCTGAGTTTTGTCCAAACCAGTCCCTTAAGCCCCTGTCACACTGCACCAACGGATCCAAAGAGGATGTAAAACGGACAAAAAACCTTGCCATCCGTTGGAAAACGTGATGTACTCACTGCCTCCGTTTTGCTTCCTCTCTATCCGTCCAGCATCCGTTTATAGACGTTTCATCCGCTCAGAAAGTTTTGGGCTGCCCAAAACTTTTGCACGGAAAATGTATCCAATGCGTCTGTTCTGCATCCGCTACACATCCGCTACACATCTGCTACGCATCCGTTCTGCATCCGTTACGCATCCGCTATATCTGCTATATCCGCTAGGCATCCGTTATGCATCCGCACAACTCGCATCCGCTCGGATGCAGGGAGGAAGCAGAACGGACACGGAACGGTTGCAGAACGGATGCCAAGCGGAAACAAAGCATTTAAAATGGAAAAAACGTTCGCAGAGGGGACCTATCTTGGATATTAAGGATGTCTACAGGAGGCCTAGAGGATGCCTAGAGGATGCCTAGAGGATGCAAAGGGACACCTATACTGCCTATAAAAAGGCGGAGCAACACGTCTGGATCTCACCTTCAGAACAGCAGCCCAGCGGTGCAGACCTCTGCAGCCTTCATCTTCCTCTTCCACAGCAAACAGTCATGTCCACCGTGGATCGTAACACAGTCCTTTTGGCAGCCACCATCCTTCTGCAACAGTGCTCTGTGCCCATCTACAGGCTCTGTGAACTCTACTACCGGAAGAAAAAGGGGCAGCCAAGAAGCATCTGGGTACGAAGATGGTTCACCAGAAGAGCAGAGGATGGACTGTACAACAAGCTAAGGGTGGAGCTCAGGAATGAAGACACTCGTGCATTCCAGAACTTCATGAGGATGCCTCCAGCCATGTTTGACGAAGTTGTGCAGCGCCTGACACCCAGGTTGACCAAGACAAACACCAACTTCCGGCCCAGCCTGGAACCTGGGCTCAAGGTGGCACTCACTCTGCACCACCTGGCCTCCGGGACCACATACAGGAGCATGCAGTACGACTGGAGGGTGCCACCCAGCACCATCAGCATTGTGGTCAGAGAAGTGGTGCAGGCCATCATCGAAGAATACAAGGAGAAGCTCCTCCAGTACCCCTCCACTGAAGAAGGATGGAAGAAAGTTACAGAGCAGTGGTATCAGAGGTGGAACTTCCCACACACCGTTGTAGTCATCGATGGCAAGCACGTGGCCTGCAAAGCTCCAGCCAAGTCAGGGTCCACTTATTTCAACTACAAGGGCTTCTTCAGCATCATCCTCTTCACCATGGTCGATGCTGACTACAAGTTCATGTACATCGATGCTTCAGGCAGCGGCTCATCTTCAGATGCCCAGGTATACAACACCAGTCACCTCAAGGAGGAGCTGGAACGCAACCTCATCGTGGGCTTCCCAGATCCAGACCCACTGCCCAATGACGCGCAAGATGTGCCCTACTTCATCGTGGGGGATGACGCCTTCTCCCTCACAACCTACCTCATGAAGCCCTACACCTCCAAATACCTCACCCGTGAAGAGAGGATCTTCAACTACAGGCTGTCCAGGGCAAGGCGGGTGGTGGAGAACGCCTTTGGCATCCTGGCCAACAGGTTCCAGGTGCTTCTCACCACCATGCAGCATCACCCACAGACTGCTAGGAGGATCATGGAAGCTTGCTGCATCCTGCACAATCTCATGCGCACCCGCTACCCAGTCTTGCAGAACAGGCTCGTGGACCTCCAGCAAGGCAATGGGGACATGGAGCCTGGGGAATGGAGACAAGGGTGAAACGTGATAGACACTGAGGATGTGCAAGGCCCCAACAGAACTTCACGTGAAGGGAAGAAGCAGCGTAACCTCCTGAGACACTGGTGCAACTCCCCAGCTGGAGCAGTGGAGTGGCAAGACAGGATGGTAGATGCTTAATGGATGCTTCCTGGAGCCTGTCTCATCACACTGATGAGATTGGGCCATGTATGTTGAGTGGCCCTACAATGAACAGGGCATTTAATAAAGAGTTGTGTTTATGTTGACATGTGTGGATGATTGATTATATCGTTGTTGATAATAAAGGGCCATAGGTGTGGCACCTGGGAGGGTGGACCATACAGTCCCACTATGCTTGCACTGGAGGTTTATCTATCCCACAGCTATTACCCATCCCAAAGGTACCTCTGCCCATGCCACAGGTATCCCTGCCCATCCCACAGCTATCTTAACCCATCCCACAAGCATGCAAAGGCTTAAACCATTTCTAAAAGTTTCCAGCAAGACTTTATTAAAAAAAAGAAATGAAGCAAGTGTGTGAATCAAAAATAGACTTTATTAACAACAAGCTATAAAACAAAAATGAGTCTCTGGCACTCCTCTTGGTTGCTCAGTCCCAGCGGTGACGGGTGCAGGTGCTGTGGAGGTGGCTGGTGCTGGAGTGCTTGTCATCAGCTCCTCCAGAAGCAGAAGCAGCA
>BLBF01000080.1:3105707-3123793 GCA_015471245.1 Laticauda colubrina | reverse complement strand
GTTTAGTTTAGTTTAGTTTAGTTTAGTTTAGTTTAGTTTAGTTTAGTGTCATTGCACCTTGTGCAATGAAATTAAATGCCATCTTCAGTGTACATTAAAACTATAAAATAAAACTCAAACCCACGTCCTTCACGTTCTGTACAACTGAATTGAAAACCCCTTATATTGTATTAATATTACACTCTACAGTAGAATTCAAAAAAGCTACTGTCCTGGGATAGAAGCTGTTTTTCAGTCTATTTGTCCTTGTTTTTATTATCCTGTACCATCTGTCAGATGGTAATAGTTCAAAAAAAAGGGTTCCCAGGAAGGGATGGATTTTTTTGAAAATGTTTTGAACTTCCTTAAGGCAGCGGGAGCTGTAAAGCACTTCCAAAGAGGGGAGAGGGCAACCCATGATCCTCTGGGCAATTATGTTCTTCTTCTGCCTGGACTTCACTTGCCTTCAATCTTTCCCTGGAGGATTCAGTGAAGGATGCCATATTTTTATGGGTGTTGCATCCCATGTCTGAAATATTCTAACATCCGCTTTTGAATGGTTTTGATGATTTCCCTCAGCTTTTCCAGACAGCTTATCACCTCCTTGTTTCTGATTATATCAACCCAACTTATATGTAATAGCTGTCAGTAAATCACAATTCTAGTCTCTTCAAGTGGCTTTCTGTCAGAGACCAACTCTCCACTCCATAGAGCAGGAGAGAAAAGAGTGCAGGATTGTGGGAGAAGGCTAGTAGCAAGCCCTCTGTGCATGCATGCCCACAGAACCGGTGGTAAAAAAAATTGAAACCCACCACTGCTTTGAATCCTCCTCCAGGGGGAAGGAACAGAAACACATCATGAAATGGGTATGTGTGGTCTCTAACAAGGCTTAGAGTTCTAAGCACATAGCACTTATAAGCAGCCTGAATAGCAGGAAGCAAGCTTCCTATAATCTTCTCCACTGTCCTCACCACTCTCTGTAGGGACTTTCTATCTGAGGCACTGCCGCCACCAAAAAGTGATGCTGTTTGTTAAAACGGTCTTGATCGTGCCTCTGTAAAAAGTGGCCAAGACAGAAGGAGGAAAATGTGCTCTCCTCATTGTAGGATGGGGCAAAAGTCACATAAGAATTGTTTCACTTAGCAATGGGAATTTTGGACTCCATGGGGCATCATAAGTTGAGAACTACCTGTATGTGTGAAAGCTTTGCTTGATTAAATTCGGAATGGGCAGGGTGGAGATCAGTACCAATGACCTCATTTGGTGATAATTCATAGCAAATAAAAAACTGCAACTTGGAATTTAAGAGGTGTAAAGGGTGAAGGGTGTGAAGGAAGGCATGGAAGGAAAAACAAAGAAAAATAGATAAGAAAAAAAGGAAGGTAGTGACAGGTATAAAAGAATGTAATAAATCATTAAATGGGGTGGCCTGATCTTGTGGAGCAGAGCTCATGAATACCTGCAGGGAGGTAGAGCTGTAGGTACAGTTAGGAATGACAGAACTAAAATACATGTTGGGAAATAAGAACTGTTACCTTCAAGGTTGCTTTTGGTATGAATGAATGAAGGAACTATGGGGTCCTTGGTGCTCTCTGAGCTGGGTTGTTTTCTTGCAGATATTTCGTGATCCAAGTAGGTAACATCTTCAATGGTAGAAAGGAGTGAGGTTTCCAGAGTGGAGAAGATGGGAGGAGGAAGAGGAGGAGGAAGAGGAGGAGGACTGTGTAGTCCTTGTGTAGACATTTCATGACCCAATCGGATAACATCTTCAGTACAAGAAGGAAGTAGGATTTGAAAAGCTTATTTTCTTGCAGATGTTTCGTTACCCAACTAGGCAACTTCATCAATGCTAGAAAGAAGAGGGGTTTCTGGGATGGAGGAGGAAAAAGAGGAGGGGAGGGAGGGAGGGAGGGAGGGAGGGAGGGAGGGGGGGAGGGGGGGGGGGAGGGGGAGGAGGAGGAGGAGGAGGAGGAGGAAGACTGTGGGATCCTTAGTGCTCTCCAAACTTGGTCATTTTCTTGCAGATGTTTCATGACCCAACCATGTAATGCTATCAGTGCTGGAAGGAAGTGAGGTTTCCATCTGCTTATATAGAAATGGCTTGCCTTCTCATTGTTGGTGAGAATGGTCTTGGTAGTTCTTTGAATGGGATGTTATTTATTTATTTCTGGATTGTTTGTCTCTAGAATGAATCTTGGTGTTCATCAGTGCTTATATGGGTGTTATTTGATGGTGAGGAAGTGTTTAGATCTTTTAGCTTTTTTGATGGACTTTGTCGAATGGCATGTAGATGTTGCATATCTCAATTTGCCTGTCAATAGCTAATCTGTCAGAGTGCCAGACTTCCAGGAATCCTCTGGCATGTTTGAACTTGGCTGGGTCTAGGATACTCACAGTTTCCCAGTTGAAACTATGGAGAAGTCTGTCCTTGTGTTGTGAAATTGAAGAGGTTTCATCATGGCTTCTGGCTGCTAACTGATGTTCATGGGTGGGTATTTTATTTCCACCCAGAGAAAAGGTCAATTCCCTTAGCAGGTCAAGTATATTGTGGAAAAACAGCCAGCGTTGACTCAGAAGTAGGGAAAAGCAAAGCCAGACACCCATCTGTTGAGTTGCAAAGCTGTGCTTAATAAATGGGGTCCTTGTTGCTCACTGAGATTGGTGGTTTTCCTGCAGACCTTTTCTTATTAAACTAGATAGCTGGAATAGTGCACTGATAAAGTTACCTAGTGGGGTAATGAAATGTCTGCGGGGGAAAAAAAATACGAAGGGCCCCATAGTCGTCGTCCTCCATCTCCTTCCCTTCCTCCTCCCTCCTTCCACCTTCGTCGTCTCTCCTCCTCCTTCTCTTCTTCTTCCCCTTCTCCTTCATCTTCTTCACAAGCCCCTCCCTTCTAGCATTGATGATATTACCTAGCTGGTTCATGAAATGTTTGCAAGAAATCCCCCAAGCTTGGAAAGCACCAAGGACTTCACAGTCCTCCTCCTCATAATAATGATAATTATTATTATTCTCCTCCTCTTCCCGTCCCTTCCCCTTCCCCTCCCCCTTCTCCTTCTCCTCCAGAAACCCCACTTCCTTCTAGCATTGATGATATTACCTAGCTTTGTCATGAAATGTTTGCAAGGAAACCACCAAGCTTGGAGAGCACCAAGGACCCCACAGTCCTCCTTCTCTTCCTAATAACCCCTCATCTTCTTCTCCTTCTCCTCCTCCTCCTTTCCCTACAACAACCAACCTGTGAATGACTGGCCCAAGGTCACTTAACTAGCTTTTGTGCCAAAAGTAGAAAGTAGAACTCACAGCCCCCTGGTTATTGGCCCATAGTCACCCAGCTGGCTTTCATAGCTAAGGCAGAACTAGAATTCACCATCTCCTGGTTTCTAGCCTGTTGCCTTCACCACTAGAATAAACTGGCTCTCAAATAACTGGAGGTATTGCATGATGTTACAAATCTGTGCGTGGTTTTCTTCCCAGCTCTGATTGCACTATCCATTGGGCATTAAAAATAGCCCTATGTAAAAGACCTGGGCCAAAATTCAACACTCAATCTTGCCCCACCATAGTCTGCTTATGACCTCAATCCCTTGGGTGTGAATGGCACAGGGTAGGAGTAATTATCTGATGATTTTTTTTTCATAAATGCACATTTAAAACAATGAACAAAAACAAGTTGAAGCAAGAATTAAATATACACGTTTTTTTCAGAAAGCAAAAGACGTAAACAATTGGGATGAAGGTTATTTGTCTAGAATAATCAAGACAAATTTCTAGAAAGACATACAGTAATGATCCAACCCAACCCAACCCAAGGTCCCTTCCAACTGTCTTATTCTGTATCATTGACTTTCACCCAAAATGTCTTGCAGAAAATCCAGCCCTTATAAATGAGTGGATTGAGACTATCTAGCTGTTCACAGCAGCTGTAATAACTTTTTTCCCCCATCCTTCTCTCAAACCGCAGCCCCAAAATTATTTACAAAGATGAACCCATACCCCCCAAACCCATCTCATGCCAAAAGAAGCAGAAGCAACAGAGAGCACCAAAAGAGCAAACCTGTTTGGAATGACATAGTAAAAGAGGAGCCCCAAGTAGCCAAAATATCCCACCTGGAAGCAGAACTATTGGTCAGGTGGTCCTTCAAAACAAGCCAAGATAGATCATAATCCCCCAACAAGATATATGCATATTCACAGGCAGTTTCCTCCATCTGGTGATCTCCAGGTCTGCTGGGATTGCAATTCTCATTCTTCCCAGCCAACATGGTCAACTCAAAGAGAAACTTGGAAATTCTAGTTCTGAAACATCTGAAGGGAACTTGATGGGAGAAAGCTACCTTTATAGAAACATCAACATGTATACTCATAGGCAAACTCCCTTCACCTGGTAACCTCCAGATCTGCAATTACCATTTTCCCCAGCCAATATGATCAAAAAGGAACCTGGGAATTCTAGTTCCAGAAAGAACTTGAGTGGAAGAAAGCTGCCTTAACAGAGGTAGACATGGACATTCCCATGCAGTTCCCTCCATCTCGTGATCTCCAGATTTGATGGGCCTCCAATTCCCATCCTTCCCAGCCAGCATGTTAAAAGAGGAACCTGGGAATTCTAGTTCCAAAACATCTGAAGGTAACCTGATGGGAGAAAGCTGCCTTAACAACAACCAAAAAAAAAAAAAAAATCAAGGGTAGACAAAGAAGCAAGCATGAAGAAGACTCCAAAATCCTATTGGGTGAATATTTGACTTTCTTCTTTGGTTCTTTTCAGATGTTTTTTAATTTTTATCATTTTTTTTAAAAAAAATTGTCCAGGGAGCAAGTGCGTAGCTTCAGACTTTGTCCCTCTGCTTCACATTGGATAGTTTGACGCTCTCCTCATCATTGGATTCAGAAGGGGGTTCAACATGGCAACCTATCATCAGCTGGTAGACCAAAACACCTGCGATGGCACCCAGGAAGGGAGCAACAATAGGGATCCACCACCAGTGTCCAGAAGTCCTGTAAGATACAAGCAGAAGAAACGGTGAGAGGACATGCAGTTGGCTGGGTCAAGAGGAGACAATATTGGTAGCTCAGGGCTGAACTGTAAGATCCTGGGTACTCTCTGAGCTGGATGGCCTTTTTGCAGATGTTTCATGACCCAACTAGGTAACATCATCAGGGCTAGAAGGGAGTGGGGTTTGTGGAGAGGAGGAGGGAGGGAATTGTGGGATCCTTGGTGCTCTCTGAGCTTGGTTGTTTGTTTGTAGACATTTCATGACCCAACTAGGTAACATCATAAGTGCTAGAAGGGAGTGGGGTTTGTGGGAAGGAGGAGGAGAGGGAGGGAGGGAGGAAGGGAGGGAAGAAGGAAGAGGACTGTGAGGTCCTTCGTGCTCTCCGAGCTTGGTTGTTTTCTTGCAGACATTTCATGACCCAACTAGGTCACATAATCAGTGCTATCAGTATCAGTAGTACTACTATCAGTAGCACTGAAGATGTGACCTAGTTGGGTCATGAAACCTCTGCCAACAAACAACCAAGCTCAGAGAGCACCGAGGACCCCACAGTTTCCCTCTTCCTCCTCCTCCTCCTTCCATAACCACGAAGGTCAGAGAGTACCAAGGAATTCACATTTATAAGAAATAACAAAAGAACAGATTGAGTACAAACCAGAGCCCTTTCTGTTGGGGATTTTTGATAAACAACTATCTAAAAAAGTGAAATACATAATAATACATATTTTAACAGCAGCCAGATTAGTTTTTGCTGAATGTTGGAAGCAACTTCATATACCTACAGAGGAGATGATAACACAAAAATTTTTAAATTGTGCAGAAATGGACAAATTAACTAGCATTAAAAAATGAAAACACCTCAATATACGAAAATAGTTGGAATTACTGATATAAATGGTTAGAACAAAGACAATATAAGGCAAAATAGAATAGGACAAATTTATATGAGTGATATACAAACATATGTAAGTACAAGGTGTGTGTATGTGGCATAATTTAAGGAATGAAAAGATCTTACAAACTGTCGAAAATGAGAATGTTTTTAATTGTTTTCCGTTTTCTTTTTTTTCTCTTTTTCTTTTTTCTTCTTCTTTTTCTTTCTATTGGTGTATGTGTTGTTGATTGTTTTTAATTTTAAAATCAATAAAGTTTGATTTAAAAAAAAAAAGGAATTCACATTTATATCTCCTCTCTACGCACCTCCCTCAATGACTTATTTCTCTTCATGCTTTTTAAAGTCATAGGAGGTCAGTTTTCCTTTCCCCCCCCTGCCCCCGACTTTGAACTATCTCCTCTTTCCACCAAATTGTACAACCAAACGTGAATTTTAGGATCCCTGCCTATCAACTTTTGGCCAGGATCCAGCAAAATGATAGCATCTATGATTCATTGGGCAATCATTAACAATGGAATTGTTCCTCAATTCCATTCGAGGATGGAATCAATCAACTGTGCCTTCTAGAGATTTTCCTTGACACTGAACATTGATCAATTGATATCCATCAATCAGAATAGAACTGGAAGGAACCTTGGAGGTCTTCTAGTCCTGCCCCCTGCTCAAGCAGGATACCCTATACCTCTTTTGGGCTCCTGTGCGCACCCTTTCACGCTCGTGCTTGTGTGCCAGCACCCAGAAGGCAATGCGTGCCTCCCTACACCCCGTACGCATGCGTGCACACCCACCCATCCTTAACTGCACTGTGCCTCACAGCTGATTTTTGGCTGGTTTGAGGCCTTTTTCGGCTTCCAAGAGGCTTGAGGAAGGCTTCTGCAGGCTTCTGCAGGCTTTACAGACCAAAAACTAAGCCCATTTAGTCACTTCCGGTATTTTTGGAGAAACAGGAAGTGATGAAACAGGGCTAGTTTTCAGCCTGAAAGCCTGCAGAAGCTTTCCTTAAGCCTCTGGGAGGCTGAAAAAGGCCTCAAACTGTCTGAAAATCAGTTGTGAGGCACGCACATGCGCAGTAAGGTAAGTTTGTCTGCAGCTCGTGTGCTGGCACAAATGGCTCTGCATGCCACCTGTGGCACGTGTGCCATAGGTTTGCTATCACGGCCCGATACCATTTCAGACAAATGGCTGTCCAGTTTCTTCTTAAAAACTTCCAGTGATGGAGCACCCACAACTTCTGGATTACAAGTTGTCCCACTAATTAATTGTTGATTGTCAGGAAGTTCCTTCTTAGTTCTAGGTGGCTTCTCTCCTTGGGTAGTTTCCATCCATTGTTTTTTCTCCTGCCTTCTGGTGCTTTGGAGAAGAGTTTGACTCCCTCTTCTTTGTGGCAGCCACTCAAATACTGGAACCCTGCTATTATGTCTCCCCTATTCATTAGGCTAGCCAAACCCAACTCCTGCAACAGTTCTTCATATCTTTTAATGAAAAGACAGAAGGACAGAAGAGTTGAAAGGGACCTTGGAGGTCTTCTAGTCCAACCTCCTTCTCAAAGTTCAGTCCAGCCGCAAAAGCCACTTACGTGAAAACTTCGGTACCCCAGCCAGCAAGGGCGGTGAAGAGACGGGGGCCAAAGTCTCGGGCCGGGTTGACGGCATAACCAGAGTTGAAGCCCATGGAGGTCCCAATGACCAGGATGACAAAGCCAACTGTGAAGGCCTCCAGACCTCTAGGCACAGGGTTGTTGTACGGGTCCACAATGGCCAGGACACAAACGATCAACGCCGCAGTGCCAATGAACTGAGAAAAAAGAAGATTAAAAACTGGGTGCCTCAAAGAAATAGGAACTATTTCTTATAGTTAAATATAAATAGGAATAGAATCACAACTCCTGTGAGTGTCTTGACAATGACACCAAAGCAGTTTGCCATTCCCATACCTGTCTATACTGCAGCCCTGGAATTTTCCCTCAAAATGCTGAAAAGACGTGACCGAGTTTAACTTCACATCCCAGGAAGCTACTGATGAGATATGGAATTATAGGGTTGGAAGGGACCAGGGGTGGTATTCTACCGGTTCAGACCGGTTTGGGAGAACTGGTTGTTATATTTGCATCTGGTTCACCAAACTGGGATTTAAACTGACCGGCTGGTCCCGCCCATCCCATCTGTCCCAGGAGTCTCTACATGGCCTATTTTCGATGCAAGTAAGTCAGAGTCCACGTGGAGGCTCTCAGACCGGGGAAAACAGGCCTTCCAGAAGTCAGGAAACACACTTGTTTCCTGACTTCTGGAGGGCCTCCAGAGCCCTCCCAGAGGCCTGAGGGAAGCCTCCAGACTCTGAGGAAGGTGAAAAATTGTCCTCCAAGAAGTTCTGGTCGGCCATACCCACCATAGCCACACCCACCCAACAACTGGGCAGTGAACCGGTTGCTGGGATTTTTGAATCTCACCCCTGGAAGAAACCTTGAAGGTTTTCTAGTCCAACCTACTGTCCAAGGCAGAAGACTTTATACCACACATTTAGACCTTCTCCAGAAGGATCTGCCCCCAACCTGCCTTTTCAGGTGTCCCATCTATCACCATCTATCCATCATGATGCTGTGTGTCTTCTTCTACTCTTACTTTCTACCTGTCCCAAAATTATGGTCATCTCAGGAGGCTTAACAGAATGACAGAGTTGGATGCGGCTTTGGAGGTCTTCTAGTCCAATCTCTTGCTCAAGCAGGAAATCTTATACCATGAGGGTGGTTCATTCTCTGAGCTTGTGGGTTGGTTTTTGAATGCTTCATTTCCAAGTTGGGAACCTCTTCAGCGAAGTTTAGGGGAGTTTAAGTTTCTCCTAAACTCTGATGAAGATATTACCTCGCCTCAGGGGTGGGATTCTACAGGTTGGCACCTCTTCACTAGAACCGGTTGTTAACATTCTAAGCAGTTCGGAAAACCGGTTGTTAGAGGAAATTACTGGTCTAATCCTGTAAGGAAGGCAGGAAGGAAACATTCTGGTGTTGCTTAAAGAAACTGCCTCTCCATTAACCCTCATTAAATTCTTGGCAGGACTAGACTTCTTGTCTCAGGAACATCTCTGTCTCAGGAACATCTCTTTTCCCCTCCTTTGCTGGTACTTTGCTTGTGTGGAGTGACCATTCAAAGTTACAATGTCATTGAAAAAAGTGACTTATGACCATTTTTCACACTTACGACTGTTGCAGCATCCCCATAGTCATGAGAGGTTCAGGTGAGGAGATGCATGCCTTGATATGAGTGATATTGAGTTGGCCACGCCCAGCCAATAACATGGCCACCAAGCCACGTCCATCAACTCAGCTACACCCACCACCTAAGCCATGCCCACAGAACCAGTTGTTAAAAAATTTGAATCCCATCCCTGCCTAGCCTGGTAATGAAAGGTTTGGAAACCAACCCACAAGCTCAGAGAATAAATCTTTACCCTCATCCTACACCCGAGCTACACCACTGCACACTTGTACCCTTTAGATAAAGGGTGTCCAATCTGAAAAACAACCTGTCAACTCATGAAATCCTGACACATTCAATGTTGGAGCACTTACAACCTCTGAAGAAAAGCCAGAAACCCTCTACCATTCCAGACAAATGGTTGCCCAACCTCATCTTAAAGACCTCCAGTGATGGGTTAATTGTTCCCACCACCAGGAAATTTCTCCTTAATTCTAGGTTGCTTCTCTCCTTGTCCTGCCCTCTGGTGCTTTGTTGTCCTGCCTTTACTTCTTGTCCTGCCCTCTGGTGCTTTGGAGAATAGTTTGACTCCCTCTTCTTTGGGGCAGCCCTGTACATGTTGGAACACCCCATCATGTCACCCCCTAGTTCTTCTTTTCATTAAACTAGGCTTTGCTTAATGGGCCCTAAATATGACATTTGTGCCTTACCTGGTCAAAAAATCCATTGATGGAATTCAAGTGTTCTGAAGGATAGGTGGCAAAGATGCCCGCTGTCCCATTGGGACCCACTACGTAGAGCTGGTTTGCACCAAATGCCCAGATGGCATCTGGAAAAAGGGATCAAAATAAAGAATTGAACCACCCAGAATTCCTTCACCCATCACTGCAAAAGAAGCTTATCCAAAGCTCCCTTTTTGTTACCTTTTGAGAGCTATATGCGATGAACTTTCAGTTTAATATACGCACATTTTAAAGTGACAATAAAGTTATTCTAAGTCTTTTTACAAGTATCATATGTGCAACACAGATAAAAATGAGACAGCTCTTAGATCATGCAGGTGTAATCCTCATGTTTTTTGACTATCAGACACACCTGGGCAGAGAATACCCATGCAGATAATTCAGCTTTTTTACTCTTCCTATCACAATGAGAAGTTTTGAACCTTGCCCTGCTAAACAAAGGTGTCTTTTCATGTCCACAAGGATCAGTAAAACTGATAGTGACATGAGAGTTGACACAAACAGCTTAGATGCTTTGCAATCCAATATGAATTCAAGATCTCTTTTGCCTAGCCCACACAGATAAGATAGGGACTTTGCAAAAAAAAAACATGTTCTTGTTTCAATAGAAAGAAATGTTTGGAGCTCAGGGTTAAACAGTGGAGTCCTTGGAGCTCCCTGAGCTTGGTTGTTTCCTTGCAGACATCTTATGACTCAACTAGGGAACATCATCAGTGCTAGAAGGGAGTAGGGTTTATGGAGAGGAGGAGGAGAATGACTGTGGGGTCTTTAGTGCGCTCTAATCTTTGTTGTTTTCTTGCAGACATTTCATGGCCCAACTAGGTAACATCATCAGTGTGAGAAGGGAGTGGAATTTGTTCTCTGTTTATGCATTTGTTTATTTGATTTTTTTCAGCTCATTTGGATCTGATGGTCATTTGTCAGTTAATCCCACCAGCAGGAGAAAGGGACTGAAACCAGGGGAATCAATTCAGGATTATTGTAGACATGCTGCAGAATGCTAGCTCTCCATATCTTCGTATGGGGAGATGTATCTCATTAAGATAGACCTCCTAACCTTTGGATGATGACATGAACTACCTAAATAGTTTTCAGGAATTTGGAGGCAAGTTCCTCAGGGTTCCTCTGTGTCCTCAGGGTTACCTGAGTACTACAAATGGTTTATGTACTCTGAAATCTTTCTGGAAATCTATTCTGGAAATGACTACAGAAACCATTTGCACCACTCAGGTGACCCTGAGGACACAGATAAACCTCCAAGTGGCCTCAACGACCCTCTAAAAAGGATGCAAATGTCCAGCTGTCTGCAAGGAGTATAAAATCCTTCCCTTCCCCACCATCCAGTCAGAGCGAAAGAAGCTTCTGGGATGAGAAGTGAAATGTCTTCAGAGAAAAACCAGAAAGTCCAGTAGCCTCTTGGGGAATAAAGCACCTTTGGGACAAAAGTAATTTGTGTTTCTTTCTTTGATCAACTCTGGATTTCCAGAGGAAAAATTTGCAGACTTCAGGAACCATTTCACTAATCAGGTGACCCTTTATACTCCTTGCAGACAGCTGGTCATTTGTGTCCTTTTAGAGAATCATTGAGGCCACTTGGAGATTTATCTGTGTCCTCAGGCTCTCCTGAGTGGTGCAAATTGGTATGGAGTCCACAACAAAGTCCTTTCAGCAGTTCCAAGAAGACTCCACACCCATTTGCACCACTCAGGTGACCTTGAGGACACAGATAAACCTCCAAGTGGCCTCAATCACCCTCTAAAAAATGCAAATGACCAGCTGTCTGCAAGGAGTATAAAATCTTTCCTTTCCCCACCATCCGGTCAGAGCTGAAGAAGCTTCTGGGATGAGAAGTGAAATGTCTTCAAAGAAAAACCAGAAAGTCCAGTTGCCTCTTGGGAAAAAAGCACCTTTGGGACAACCATGACTTGAGAATCTTTATAGACTTTTGGAAGAAAGGAAATTGGGGCCACCTTGCAGAAGATGGAGGCTGAAGGAGAAAGCCGGCCCACGAACCGACAAAGGAAGAAGTCCTTGAATTGACTAACCAAAATATAAGCCAAACACGATGGCTGCTCCGAGGAATGCTCCAATGGTTTGCGCGAGGGCGTAAACTGGAAGTTTGATCCAAGGTTCCCGAGCCATGAAGCACATCGCAAAAGTGACTGCCGGGTTCAAATGACCACCTATAAAAAATATCCCACGATTACGTCAAAAAGTAAAATATACGTGGTTTTAGATCTAAAACCAGAAATGTTTTTCTGTTAGGTATAGCACCAGAAAATTATAACAAAGGGAATACATATTTAATAGTGTTGACAGCGGCAAGAATTGTATTTGCACAATATTGAAAGAATGAGGATACTCCTGTAGATGAGAACATAATTAAAAAGAGATTAGACTGTCCAGGGTTGGATAGATTGATGCTAAAAATAAAGGACAAGGAAGACACAGAATATTTCTCAACATGGGATTTATTTGATCAGTGGTTAGAAAATAGAAGTAGAAATTAGAAGATGAAACATTTTTGACTATTCTTATATATGTAAACAATATATTATTATTGCTATTATTATCTTTATCATTATTAATATTAGCTTGTATAAGCAAAATGACTCAGGCAAAGCACTTATGTTAATTAAAAATGTAACAACAACAATAATAATAATAATAATATACATAGGCTTCAATCTCCAACTATTTATTTAATTTTGCGTGTGTGTTTGCGTGCATATATATATATATATATATATATATATATATATATATATATTTGTTTTCTTAGGTTTTCGCGGGTACTTACATGTGTGCTGTTTAGCTTCCTTCGGGTATTATCCCACGTCATTGTAGTTCTGTTAAAGTTGTAGCAACGTTTCAGCAGAATCTCATCTGCCATGTAATACAGAATATATATGAGATGAGAATCTCATCTGCCATGTAATACAGAAGCCTGATGATGGCAGATGAAAAATGATAACAGCTTAATAATACTCCCAGCAGACAAAGGAAATGCCACAGTAGTAATGGACAGAAAAGACTATGAAACAAAATTGACAGACCTACTCCAAGACTCCACATACAAACCTATAAACACAGACCCAACCACATATCTGGAAAAATTAACCAAGAAAAAAATTATAACCAGCCACATAAGCAAAGAAATCCAACAGACAATCATCCCAAGAGAAAAATCTAGATGCCCCAAATTATACGGCCTCCCAAAAATACACAAAGAAGGCATACCTCTCAGACCCATAGTCAGCTCCAGAGGAGCACCATTACAAAACCTAGCTAAATACTTAGCAAAACAACTACAGCCCCATGCTGAAACAGCAGCTTCATATGTACAAAACTCATACCACTTCTTAGAAATGATCAAAGATCTACACGTAGAACAAGAAGATCTGCTTGTAAGTTTCGACGTGGTTTCACTATTCACTCAAGTCCCAATAAAAGAAACTCTTGAAATCATCAAAAATAAATACCAACCAGCTGAAGACCTCATGGAACTAACAGAACACTGCCTAACCAACACATATTTCATATACAAAGGACAAAGATACAAGCAAATTGAAGGAGCCCCGATGGGATCACCACTGTCACCCGTCATTGCAAACCTGTTCATGGAAGAATTTGAATCCAGAGCCCTGGCTAATGCCACCCACAAACCCAAACCATGGCTAAGATACATTGATGACACATTTGTGATTTGGCCCCATGGAAAAGAAAACCTAAACAATTTCCTAACACACCTAAACAACACACACCCCAAAATCACGTTCACCATGGAAACGAAAATAAACAAACAACTACCATCCCTAGATGTACTAATCTACAAAAGAACAGATGGCACACTGGGACACATCGTATACCAGAAGAAAACACACACCAACCGCAACCTCAACGCCCAATCCCACCACCACCCAGAACAGATAAACTCCGTGGCCAAAACACTAATCACCAGAACCAAACGCCTGGCAGATAAGACACATATAAAGACTGAACTATGCACCCTGACTAAAGTACTGACAGCCAATGGCTTCCACAAAAACAAAATCACTAGCTTGATCCACAAAAACACACCAAGACATAACAGAGACCTAGAAGACCAACAGACCTATGGAACAGCTGTCCTGCCCTACATAAGAGGTACTACAGACAAAATCAGTAAGATACTACACAGGCATCACATCAAGACTGCCTTCAAAACAGACAAAAAAATAGCAGCCATCCTTAAAACCCCCAAAGACAAAATTGACCTGGAAAACCAAGGCATATACGAAGTTCCCTGTGCATCATGCCCGGCCACATACATTGGACAGACCAATAGAAGAATAAGTACCTGCCTGGATGAACACAAAAATGCAGTAAAAAAGCTGGAACACACTTCCTCACTAGTCCAACACATGAAAACCACAGGTCACAACATCAACTTCAGTGGCACAAAAACCCTGGCCACTATAGAAAACCCCAGCCACAGAATCATCAGAGAAGCCATAGAGATTGAAAAAAGACCTGACAGCATGAATAGAAGAGATGATTCCACCAGACTGTCAATCATTTGGAAGCCTGCACTCTCAAATAGAAAGATCTCCACACCACAAGCCAGGCAAACACCTGGGCACAAACAGACTCCCCCTGATACCTCCAGCTCAAACACACACACCCCCACCAGGCACCCAGATGAAACCTGGCTTCCTAATAGATAATAGCCATCCTTTCACATGAAGCCAAGCTGCACTGAAAGCCTCCAACACAGGAACAGAGTGTTGCCAGCCAATCAAAGCCACAAAACAGACAGAAGAAACCAGAAACACCAATCAAACAAACTCCAAGAACAATAAACACAGACCAAGACTCCCAACCAATCAGGATGTAGAAAAAAACATCCTGCCACAATAATAGGCTACCCTCAAATTTAAAACCAACGGCTGTGATAGCCTGACCCACATACAAACTCAATACAGAAGCCTGATGATGGCAGATGAGATTCTGCTGAAACGTTGCTACAACTTTAAAAGCATTACAATGACGTGGGATAATACCCTTCCTTCGGGTATTATCCCACGTCATTGTGCTTTTAAAGTTGTAGCAACATTTCAGCAGAATCTCTGCTACAACTTTAAAACTTTAAAACTTCAAACTTTACAACTTAAAAACTTAACTTTACAACTTAAAACTTTAAAGTTGCTACAACTTTAAAAGCACAATGACGTGGGATAATACCCAAAGGAAGCTGAACAACACACATGTAAGTACATATATGTTTTGTTAAGTTTTCACAGGTACTTACATGTATGCTGTTCAGCTTCCTTTTGGTATTATCCCACGTCATTGTAGCTGTGCCTTTAAAGCACAAACTTTTAAAGCACAAACTGCCGAAACATTGCTACAACTTTTAAAGCACAACTACAATGACATGAGATAATACCCAAAGGAAGCTGAACAGCATATATATATACATGCATATATATACAGAAGAACACAATACAGAAGCCTGATGAATACAGTGTATTGTCAGGGAGTATCATTTACAGAAAAGCAAAGAAAGAACAAAAAGGAATATTAATATAAACACTAATAACAATAGTAACAGTGTAATATAATAGTTTTGACTAGATTTCTCTTTATATTAGCTTATTTATGTTTCTTTCAGTTATACTGGCATATTTATAATTATAAACCACCTTTACATTTAATTCATACATAGCAATAATCTTCTTTCATCTAATTTCTCTCTCCTCCAACTGTTTATTGAATGACAGTTCAAAGTTACAACAGCCCTAAAAAGAAGTGACTTATGACTGTTTTTCACATTTACGACCATTTACAACATCCCCATGGTCAACTGATCCAAATTTGGGCAATTAGCAACTGTCATTTATTTATGACTCCTTTAGAGAAATCCGATGGGAATTTGCTTCAGCGAAGTCCTTCATCCTGGAGATGTTGCAATGCCTCTACTGTGTTTGCACCGTCTCTTGATTAAGTTTGCGTTAATTAAGGCTACAAGTTGTCTTGTTAAGAGCTTGTCCCTCCTTTCCTTCTGCACCAAGTTTCATTACGTGCAGGGCATTCTTCAGGGGTACATGAGAAAGTTAGCATGATGACATAATTGTGCAGAAGTTGCAACGGATGTTCAAGGAGTCCTTGAGTTACGACCATTGCTTAGTGACCAGTCGAAGTGATGTCAACCCCCCCCCCCCAAAGGTACTTACGACAGCCCCCCCTTTCCCTTTCCTACAATCTTGGGAATGCATTTTCAGCACTTGGCAACTGGCCCACTTTTGCAGATCGTCCTTAGCAATGGAAATTGTGGCCTCCATTGTGGCCATAAGTCAAATACTAACTGTAAAACCATGGGCAGCACCCATAGTCACCTAATCCTTTTTTTTTTTTAATACAGTGTATCATCAGGGCATCTCATTTACAGAAAAGCAAAGAAAGAACAAAAAGGAATATTAACATATAGTAATAGTGTAACTGAATAGTTTTAACTAGATTTCTCTTTATCTTAGCTTATTTGTATTTCTGTTGGCTATATTGACATACTAGCTTGATACCCGTGCTTTACTACGAAACTATGTGGTTTTGGGGGGAGGAAAATAAGGGGGAGAAAATTCTGCCTCTGCCTACCAGCATCCATTGGTATTCACCTGGCTAGTGTCCTGTCAGTGTGTGAGAGTTGAGGGCTGTTTGGAAAGTGAAGCAGTATTTGCTGTGTGAGCATGAAGGAGACAGTAAGGAGCTTGGGCATAGCTTAGCTCAACTGTTCTGGACTAAAGCTGCTTGGTGCAGTAAAAACAAAACTGAAGCTGAAACTCCTCTCCACTGCTTGTGTTTTGCATTTGGAAGAGATTTCTTTTCAGGTGGGGAGGGGGAGTAGAACTCCTTAGCATCAGAGCGTGTTAATAATAATATTAGAAATACTCTAAATGCTCTGATGGTCATTTAGAAAAATCCTTTCTTAGGGAGTCCCTAGAAGCCAAGAGGAACATAATGTGTCAAATTTCAAGTTTATAGGCTTTACAGTTCTGGAGATTTTGTGATGACGCGTGAGGGGTTTTTCACTTTTATATATATAGATTTATAATTATAAACCTTCTTTATATTTTGTTCATACATAGTAATCATCTTTCTTCATCTAATTTTCAACTCTTATCTCTAACCGCTCATAAAATCTATTCCATGTTAAGTAATATTCTGTATCTTCTTTGTCCTTTGTTTTTAATGTCAATCTATCCATCTCCGCACAGTCCAATATTTTCTGAACTACATCCTCATCTGATGGAGTGCCACAGTCACATAATCCTGATTTACAACATTTTTGCCGAAAACAACATTGACTTCTGGTTTTAAAATGCTCCGTACCAAACATGGACTGTGATGTTCAGTGAACAAGTACAGTATGCATTCTACGACATCCATGTTTGCTGAATGGCTGTTGCCATTAAAGGATCATAAAATCAAGTCGATCACGTGGTAAGCCACTTTGCAATTGTCATGTCTTACAACCCTAATGGGCAAAGACTCTGTTAAGGTCATAATTTGAGGACTACTGAACTCAGGTGAGACTCTGGGATACAAGGGTGTAACGCGGGCCTTTGCATAATCCTTGCATGCGTGTTTTGGTGTCAGGCTGGTTTGCCATGAATGCCAAGATATGGCCCAATTGAGCCGTCCAAGCAAAACAGGCAACAAGGAACTTCATTTTTCCTTGAACTGGATTAGTGAATGAACCCATTGTCTGGATGCTCTCAAGCCTCCCCTTTGCCAACACCGCGCTTTCTCTGCCTGCTAAAAGGAGAAGTTTGTCTGAACCCTCCCCTTGTGAACCAGGCTAAGAATGGGGTTCAAAAGGATTAGGCATGGACGAGCAGTTAATACATTGCTCGTTTTTAATCGTTGCATTTTAAACAAGGAGCCATTTCTGCATTGCCTGTGGAAGAAGAGGAAACAAGAAATGATGGAAGGAAAGAAGAGAAGGAGGGAAAGGATGGGGAGGGGAGGGGAGGGGAGGGGAGGAGAAGGGTATGGGAAGGAAGGGAAGGGAAGGGAAAGAAGGGAAGAAGAGAAGGGAAGGAAGGGAAGGGAAGAAAAGAAGGAAAGGAGAGGAGGGAAGGGAAGGAAGAAGGGAAAGGAAAGGAAAGGAAAGGAAAGGAAAGGAAAGGAAAGGAAAGGAAAGGAAAGGAAAGGAAAGGAAAGGAAAGGAAAGGAAAGGAAGGAAAGGAAAGGGAAGGAAAGGAAAGGAAAGGAAAGGAAAGGAAAGGAAAGGAAAGGAAA
>BLBF01000080.1:3095294-3105697 GCA_015471245.1 Laticauda colubrina | reverse complement strand
AAGGGAAGGGAAGGGAAAGAAGGGAAGAAGGAAAGGAGAGAAGGGAAAGGAAGGGAGGGAAGAGAAGAGAGAAAGGAAAGGAAAGGAAAGGTAAGGAAAGGAAAGGAAGATAGAAGGAAAAAGGGAAGGGAAGAGACGGGAAGGAAAGGAAGATAGAAGGAAGAAGGGGATGACAGGGAAAAGAAGGGAAGGGAAAGAAAAGAAAGAAAGATAGAAGGAAGAAGGGGAGAGGAGGGAAGGGAAGAGAAGGGGATGGGAGGGAAGAGAAGAAGAGGAAAGGAAGATAGGAGGAAGAAGGGAAGGAAGGAAACAGAAGGGAAGGAAAGGGAAAAAAGAAAATCTGCATTGCTGAGGGTGGGAGCTGCCAGTCTGGTGGTACATACAGTGGCTGACCGTCGGTGTCTGTGAGATCAATCAGGGCGCCATACCTGAGACTTGTCCAGCAATCAGAATCCCAAGCATCACGGCAAACCCGAAGGCCAGGTTGACTGTCAGGAAGCGGGCGTGAGTCCCTTTGCTGAGCACGAGTTGGGCCACCGAACCACAGCCGAACATCTGAAAAGAAGGAAGAAACTCGGTGATGTCCAGATTTGAAGCCTCAGGAAAGCAGGGGCTAGACTAGAAGACCTCCAAGGTCCCAGCTCTATGCAATCCTAACCAGCCCAAATAAAAAGGTAATTTTTGTGCAAGTTCTTCTTGCAAAATGTGACACCGACGTTCCTACGGGTGGTCCTTGGGTTACGACCAATTCCCCCAGCGACCATTCAAACTTACAATGGACCCTCCCCTCCAACAGTACTTATGATCCGAAGTTATGACAGCTGCCTTCCCCGTGGTCATGTGACCGAATTACCGCTGAATTAGAACTGTTTGCAGAGTTCTGTTGTCACATGACCTCAAGTTACGATGTTTTTTTCCCTGAAAACTGGTCAAAACTCCCCATGGTAAACAACAGGGCTCATTTAACAACTACCAATTCACTTAAGGAATGTGCTGATTCACTTAATGACCGGTGTAAAAAAAAGGTTGTAAAATCAGGTCAGTAGCATGGGTGACCTGCTTCACGATGGTCGTGACTTACAACCGTAATAAGCAGGCTCCCTTATGGGCATAAGTCGAGGATTACCTGAGGTTGAAACACAAGGCAATAACAGCTGAATTTTTGTCCCCAGATCAGAGGAATGTATATTCTTTGCTCTAGAATATTCTTACATAGTGCAAATATTATATATATAAAAGCGAAATACCCCTCACGCATCATCACAAAATCTCCAGAATCATAAAGCCTACAAACTTGAAATTTGGCCCGTAGGTTCTTCTTGGCTTCTAGGGCCTCCCTAAGAAAGGATTTTTCCAATTGAACATCAGAGCATTTAGAACATTTCCTATATTATTATTATTATTATTATTATTATTATTATTATTATTATTATTATTATTATTAACACGCTCTGATGCTAAAGAGTTCCACTCCCCCTCCCCACCCGAAAAGAAATCTCTTCCAAAGGCAAAACACAAGCAGAGGAGAGGAGGTTCAGTTTCAGAGCACCAAGCAGCTTTAGTGCAGAACAGTTGAGCTAAACCACGCCCAGGCTCCTTGCTGTCTCCTTGCTCACACAGAAAATACTCCTTCAGTTTCCAAACAGCCTTCAACTCTCTCACACACTGACAGGATGCTAGCCAAATGAATACTAATGGATGCTGGTAGGCAGAGGCACCCCCTGATTTTCCTCCCCCAAAACTAAGTCCGACCACTTCGTTTTGTAGCGAAGCACAGGTATCGAGCTAGACTCTGATATTTATTTTAAAGCAAGCAATAGAATGTATGTAGATAGTCTTTGACTTACAACACTTAATTTAGTGACCATTCAAAAATACAATGGCTGCCAGGATTCCAGCAGTTACCCCCATTTAAATCCTGAGTCTCGAGCCAAACTTCCAAAGGATTTATTGGGAGTTAACATATCGGCATTGCCTGGATGCAGCCGACTCTAAGACACATCATTCATTGTCACCCTTGACCCTGGTTTTCCCTCCATCCCCTGGGTGTATAGTAATTCATATTCTCCAATGAGACACATCCATAGCCCAGAGTCATCAATCATGCTTTCCAGTTAGAATTTTGCACGGCAGAAACTTCGCTCACTAGTTACTATCTTTGAAAACATTTATGGAATGCACTTTCGATTTCCAAGCTGCCGCACTGCTTCCCCCCTCCCTTTCTGATGGCAAGTCTAAAAAAACCATAGAAATATTTTATGAGTTGACATTGGCACTGAAAAAGCGACTTCTGACTGTTTTTTTTCGCACTTATGCTATTTCCAGCATCCTCATGGTCACGTGATCAACATTTCTGATACTTGGTAACTGACTCATATTTATGATGGTGTCCCCTGGGTCACGGGATCCCCCTTTTACGACCGTCTGAGGAGCCAAGTTCAGTGCGTACGCCGGATTTACATAACTGTGTGGTTCATTGAACAGATGCATTGATTCACTAAACAATGGTGTCCAGGAAGGATCATACAATGGAGCCAAATTCACTGACACAGCATCTCACTTAGCCACAGAACTATTGTGCTCCATTGCAGTCATAAGATCTACCCACAAAGGATTTGCAGAGAGTTTCTAAATAACCAAGAAACCAGGTGGGGGGAAAGTTTTCATTTTATTTCAGGTTCTTATGCAATCAAAGTCTGGTTTGCTCTCAGGTTACTTTCTTCCTCCTCCTTCTGACCAGGAGATTAAATTTCACTCCTTGTAGCAGAGGATTTTAAAAAATAGCTTTCTGTTCTTGAGCTTTAAACAAAAAAAAAAAAAAAAAAGGACTTTGAATCATATTCTCTTTTCCATTTATTATGTCAGATTAGATAATCTTATTTGAAAGAAAATAAGATTATCATCCAACATCATAAATAACAAAAAGAATATGATAACTTTCTTGTATGGGGCGTGGACAGGATAAGATTTCCATACATTTGGCTTTGGTACAACAGCGATGACAACAAGGCCCAGTTGGGCTGGACAGAAAACTGCCAAAGGAGTTGAGTTAATCAAAGCTCCTGTCGTGTTTCAGGCTGTCAAAAAAGAATGGCTGTGCAATCTGAGAAAGGCTAAAGAAGAATGGTGTGCACAATTGATCAATAAATCAAAGGTGGGTGCAAACTTGAAATCTGATAGAGGGCCGAGACTGAAATCGTACAGAGCTGAATAATGAGAGCTGGAAGGGACCTTGGAGGTCTTCTAGTCCAACCCAATGCTCAGGCAGGAAACCCTATACCCGTGATGGTGAACCTAGGTGGCACGCAGAGCCATTTGTGTGGGCATGTGAGCTCCAGCCAAACTTAACTTCACATCACATGCATGCGCTTCTCAGCTGAGTTTTGGCCCGTTTGAGGCCGTTTTTGTCCTCCTGGAGTCTCGAGGGAAGCCTTTGCAGCCTCGGGAAGCTGAAAAATGGGCCTTCTGGAAATACTGGAAGTGTCAAAACAGGCCCGTTTTTCGGCCTCCTAAGGCTGCAGAGGCTTCCTTTGAGCCTCAGGGAGGCCAAAAAAGGCCTCAAACAGGCCAAAGATCAGCTGGGAGGCATGCACGTGCGCAGTGCAGGTAAGCGGGTGTGGAGGGGGTATTGTGCGTGCATGCGCAGGGGGGGCGGGACACATTGCATTGTGGGTACTGGCATGCGCACACACGCTATCACGCGCACAGATACTTTCAGCACACCACAACAAAAAGATTCGCCATCACTGGCCTACATCATTTCAGACAAAGGGCTGTCCAATCTGTTCTTTAAAATCTGTACTGTTGAACAGTGGTGGGACTCCAAATTGCGCACTAACAGTTCTGCACTCAAAGATCGCCTTCCGTGAGGGGAGCTGTTTTTTGGCTCCGCTGAGGCAAATCAACTCAGCTAAAAATCAATAGAATATAGGATGAGAAAGGGAGGCTGCGGGGCCTGTCAAAGGTGGGTTTTGCTGGTTTCCCAAACTGGTCCAAATTTCTGCTACCAGTATGCCATAACCAATCCGAAACAGCTGAATATCACCTCTGGTGTTGAAGCACCCACAACTTCTGGTGGCAAGCAGTTCCACTGGTTGATTGTCCTCACTGTCACAGCTCTAGGTTGCTTCTCTCCTTTTGTTAGTTTCCATTTGTTGTCTTCTTGTCCTGCCTTCTGGTGTTTTGGATAATAGGTTGACCCCCTCTTCTTTGGGGCAGCCCTCAAATATCGGCAAACTGCTATCATGCCACCCCTAATCTTTCTCTTTGTTAGGCTAGTCATATCCTGCAACTGTTCTTCATATATTTTAATCATCTCAGTTGCTCTTCTCTGCACTTTTTTTTTCCCTCTGAAGTCTTAACTTCTTTTTTATAATAGGGTAACCAAACCTGGATGCAGTATTCCAGGTGTGGCCTTACTAAGGTTCTGTCTTGGCCTATAATTCATTCCTCCCTATCCTTATGAATTCACTGCCTTCCTCTTGATCTACTGCTTTACAAAATGCACATCAATGCACCAAGTCCTGCACTGCGAGTAGGTTTTGCCCAAGTGCATGGGAAGTTAGTCTCTTCCTTTTTTCTGTGCCATCTTCACTTGGAAATCTTTTCAGGACCTTTTTACAACATAAGAAAGAGAATCTCCTTGGGAAGCCATTGCTATGTTCAACGCTCTGATTTTGCATTGTTAAATGGGCTAAAGCAGAGATGGTATTCAGCAGGTTCAGACCAGTTCTGGAGAACAGGCAGCGGAAATTTTGAGTAGTTCGGAGAACCGGCAAATCCCACCTCTGACTGGCCCCGCCAACCCCATCTCTTCTCTGCCTCCCGAGGTCTCATTTGGTTGCCCTGCACAGGAGAATGAAACTGGAAAGCAGGTTAGTGGGGAAAGAATGGGATTTGCAGTAACCTTCCCCTACCATGCCCACCAAGCCATGCCCTGGTAGTAAAACTTTTTGAATCCCACCACTGGGCCAAAGGTTGTTTATTTTTTAAATAGTTGGCCTGTGGCAGGAAAATTAAAATCAGTCCTGCTTCTTCAGGTCTCAACTGCTTTATGCTCAGGTGGTACTTAGAGACCAATTAAAAGAACCTGTCGATCCTAGGTTCAAACAAAGTTATACTATATCCATTTACCCAGCTCCCTGGAAAAGGCGAGGAAAGAATGTCATTTCTGCACTCCTCAGCGGCTCGTGCCTTTTTTGACTCCAATTTCTTCATCTCCCAGGATGCAAACTTTCATAGTATCCACCATCTGAGACAACCAGGGGTGGGATTCTACTGGTTCGTACCTATTAGCTACAACCGGTTGTTAACATTCTAAGCAGTTCAGAGAACCGGTTGTTAGAAGAAATTACAGGGCTAATCCTGTAAGGAAGGCAGGAAGGAAACATTCTGCTGTTGCTTACAGAAACTGCCTCTCTGTTAACCCTGATTACATTCTTGGCAGGACTAGATTTCCTGTCTCAGGAACTTCTTTGGAGTTTTTTCCCCCTCCTTTGCTGGTACTTTGCTTGTATGTAGTGACCAAAGTTACAGTGTCACTGAAAAAAGTGACTTATGACCATTTTTCACACTTATGACTATTGCAGCATCCCCATAGTCACGAGAGGCCAGACGAGGAGATGCGTGCCATGATGTGAGTGATATTGAGTTGGCCACGCCCTGCCAATAACATGACCACCAAGTAAGCCCACCAACTAAGCCACACCCACAGAACCGGTTGTTAAAAAATTTGAATCCTACCCCTATGTACTTGCATAGGAATAGGAAGCTCAAGTGCAAAGCCCAAGAGAAGGTATAAAAACCCAGCCACTCTCAACTCTATGTGGTCAGCTGCCCAGAATCACCCATGTGCTTCTCCTTCATCATTAAACCATCTTTCCAATCAGACCCCAGCCTCCATTTTGTCTCTGGGGCTTTTGTCCCTACTTGGAACTGAACCAGATGGATATTTCTTCCAACATCTTCAAGGTTTTAGCTCAGGGGTGTCCAACCTTGGCAACTTTTAAAGACTGGTGGGTTTCAACTCCAGATGTCAACCTGTGGAGTTGAAAGTCCAGAGGTCTTTAAAAGTTGCCAAGGTTGTCCAACCTTGCTGTAGCCCAGCCCAATTCGGATTCTCCAGCATGTTCTCCACCCATTAGGTATCTCACTGCTGTTGTTCTGTTAAGCACCCAAACGAAGCAAAATCAAGACACTCAAGAGTTTGCTAAGCCAAGTCACAAAGCAAACTTTGGGTCCCACCCCTTGTCTCAATCCAGGTTGAACTCATTCTGGGTGACACCGCCCTTCCCCAAAATAAGAATAATAAGAGGCAAGGAAAGAGGGGAGCATGTACCCACACGAACCCTGGGACACCGCCATTAAATCATCTTTTTTTCCCCCCATCTCCCCTTCCAACAACTGCCCCACCTTGCCTAGGGGGTGCGGTGGGAAACACAGACAAAAACACCTATAGAATTCAGTTTGTGTAACTCTGCCTTGGGGATAGATCGTAAAATGCCAAAGAAGCCAGGTGGTTCCTCCCAAAATTAATCTTCCCATGTTCCAGTTCTCCCAAATTCATGAAAAGCTGTTAATAGATTTCATCTCCAAGAGGTGGAGCAGTTCTTTTCTCAGTCTCGCATCAGGCGCACCCTGAAAAAAAATTCTGCTTTTTCTTTTATTTTTTCTTTCCCCCTCCAAGCCTTCAAGAGTTCCTTTTTGTTCTTCTGGGGACGCGATAGGGATCTTCCCATATGTGCAGCTTCGTTAATTAAACTTGGCACCAGGGAAATCTTTCTAGAGACAGGATAATTATGCTAGGGTTGGGCAAGGAAGCAAGCGTTCACCAGGGGTTTCAGGGTGTTGTGTTTTCCAACACAACACCGTGCCTAGAGGCTCTGAAAAGAAGCTTGGTTTATGTCAAATAACCACAATGAGGCCTTGAAATCTGATTTTGCAAAAATATTATAATAATAACTGTGCAAGCTTACAGCAATATTAAGTCCGAACTGAGTATTTCTCAACCTTAGCATTTTTAGGCTGCTTGGACTCGTCTGGGGAATTCTGGGAGTTGAAGTACACACAACTTAAAAGAGCTTGAGAAAGACTGCCCTAGTGGATTCAACATAGTTTGCTTCTAAGTAGACTCAGAAGCAATTTTAGACTGCAATCCTTTTTGAACTCTTTTTCCAAACAGATATAGTCATACTAGCTCGATACTTGTGCTACGAAACGATGTGATCGGACTTAGTTTTTTGGGGAGGAAAATAAGGGGGGAAATTTCTGCCTCTGCCTACCAGCCTCCATCAGTATTCATCTGGCTAATGTCCTGTCAGTGTGTGAGAGAGTTGAGGATTGTTTGGAAACTGAAAGAGTATTTGCTGTGTGAGCAAGGAGACAGCAAGGAGCCTGGGTGTGGCTTAATTCAACTCTTCTGTCCTAAAGCTGCTTGGTGCTGCTGTGCAAATAAAACTGAAACTCCTCCCCTCTGCTTATGTTTTGCATTTGGAGCAGATTTCTTTTCAGGGAGGGGGAGTAGAACTCCTTAGCATCAGAGCGTGTTAATAATAATAATATAGAAAATACTCTAAATGTTCTGATGGTCATTTCAAAAAAATCCTTTCTTAGTGAGCACCTAGAAGCCAAGAGGAGCATAGGTGCCAAATTTCAAGTTCGTAGGCTTTATGGTTCTGGAGATCTTGTGATGATGCATGAGGGGTATTTTGCTTTTATATATATAGATAGATAGATTATTATCCATCCAATTAATATTTGTATTGTCTCTGTGCCACAAACACAAACAGGTTGCCCCAACTCATTGCAAAATAGTTTCAATTAAATTGTGTTTTTATTGATCAGTAGATTCAATCAACCGGTTGATTAAAATCTCAAACCTAATCCCCTCCCAACTGATTAACTCTTTTAAAACTTTTTTGGGCTCAAACCAACATTGTTGCTGTTGACAGAAACAGCAAAAAGGCCTGTTGAAATTTCTACTGAGTCTCCTTTACTTTTGGCATTTTAATTTCCCTGTCCTTCCTTGCTGTAGTTCGCACTTCTTGTTCTTTTATACCTAGAGGGAATCCTTGACTTACGACCACAGCTGAGCCCAGAATTTATGTCAGCAAGTGAGAAATTTGTGAAGTGAGTTCCGCCCCATTTTACAACTTTTCTTGTGATGTTTGTTAAGTCAGTCACGGCAGTGGTTAAATTAGTACTTTTTTCAGTGTCTAATTTTGAAAGGTCAGCAAATGAACTGTTGTAAGTTCAATTTGTGCGTGGGGGGGGGGGGGGGTCCTGCCCATTACAATTGAGAGATTGATTTTTTTTTAGGCTATATTAAAATGTGTGGACTTCAATTCCCAGAATTCCCCAGCTAATTCTGATAATTAAAATGCATATATCTTACAGTGGCTGAGATTGAAAAACTCTAATGATCCCCTATTCTTCCTTTCAACTATTCAGACTTGGACAAATATAAACTTTTAGCTCTTCCAACATCTATTTTTTTTATTTTTAAAAAAAATCTATTTACCCTTCCTTCTTTTTCTTCCTTGAAATATCTTCTTGCAATCCAGCATCCCCAATTGAATAACAAACTCTGTGGAACTTATGGTGTTTTCCTCTCTTACCCTCAAAATTCTCCTGCAAAGTTCTCAACATTTTTTTTTTTTTTTTAAAGGCAAGTTAGAACATAGAATCATAGAGGTGGAAGAGACCTTAAAGGTCTTCTAGTCCAACCCACTGACCAAAGAATTCCATCCTGGTCCAATCTTTTCTTGAAAACCTCCAGTGATGGAGCACCCACAACTCCAGAAGGAAACTGTTCCACAGTTTGCTGGTCGTATAACAGAATAACAGAACTGAATAAGAAAAGTTGGAAGGGACCTTGGAGGTCTTTTAATCCAACCCTCTGCTCAGGTAGGAAACCCTTATCCCATTCCAAACAAATGGTTGTCTAATCTTTCTTCAAAACTTCCAGTGTTGGAGCATCCACAACGTCTGGAGAGAACTGTTCTACTGGTTAATTGTCTTCACTGTTAGAAAATTTCTCTTAGTTCTCGGTTAATTCTCTCCTTGATGAGTTTCCACTCATTGCTTCTTCTCCTGCCTTCTGGTGCTTTGGAGAACAGCTTGATCCCCCCTTTTTTTTATGTGGTAAACCCTCAGATATTGGAAGATGCTATCATGTCATCCCAAGTCCTTTTCTTTGTTAATCTAGTTACTAGACATTTCCAATTCCAACAACCGTTCTTCATATGTTTTAGCCTCCAGTCCCCTAATGGGCATTTTAACCTGAAAGATCTACAGAAGTCGGTAAAGACCGCAGAACTGACTTTAACTCAAGACCAAAAGGTGTTCAAAAAATATTTAGGACAGGAAATAGAATACAAACTGGAACTATTTTTACTCGGAATTATGACAGAGAGATATAGTCAAGAGGAGACCTCTCTCATAGTACATATTTTCACAGCAGCAAGAATGGGTTTTGCTCAACAATGGAAAGATAGAGAAATCCCAATAAAGAGATGATAAAGAAAATATTGATAGATTGACTCTGGAACTGAAAAACAAAAATAAGACAGAATATTACAAGATATGGAATAAATTTTATCAATGGTGGGAACAGAAAGGAAGGACCCAGGATAAAAAATGAGTAGGATTTGTAGAATGGGTAAATGAGGTTACATAAATAAGTAGAGTGGAATATGACGGATAAGATCATGGATATAAGTTAACTGTACAAAATATAGAAATGTATGTAAGACCTGTACAATAAATTATAGCATGCATGGCAAAAAGGAATGTCAGGGAGATCACACCATCTCCAAATGTTTTAATAATTTAATCAACAGAATATTTAAAAAAAAAAAAAAACGTTTAGAGCAAACCCAGAAGCAAAGAAAGTTTGCTGAGGGCTTCAGCAAGAGAACATGGTGTCAAACTGCTGTTTGCAGAGACGTAAGAAATTACTTAAGCAGTTTGGCTGTCGCCCATGGAGCAATCCTGATTGCCCTTTAGGAATTTGGCCTTCAGGGAAGATAGGAGATAATTTTATTACCGCCTGTTGCTAGCCAAATATTTCTTTCTTTGTCAGATTGCCAGTTAATTATCTGGGGTGAAAGCTGAGGACAGCTATGGTTATCCATCAAATCAACTGGAGCAAGATGTCAGAAGCATATATTCAAAGGGCTGGGCCTTCTTTCTCCCCTGAATTTCCCACAATATGTTCCTCAGAGCTGGGTGAGAATTTTTCCAGGCCATGTGCAGAGTGTCTCAATCTGCAGAGCAGTGTCTCCCACAAACAACACCCACACCCCAAACAACCCCACAACCCTCTAAAACTTTGGTTTTTGAACTTTCTTTTTCTTCCTTCCTTCCTTCCTTCCTTTCTTTCTTTCCCTTCCTTCCTTTCCTTT